>JARQWZ010004016.1:0-129596 GCA_033150135.1 Gobio occitaniae
AAGTTGCTCTTCTATCAGCTTGAATCAGTCGGCCCATTCTCCTCTGACCTCTAGCATCAACAAGGCATTTTCGCCCACAGGACTGCCGCATACTGTTACGGGTGTGCTCAGGCAGGAAGGCAAAGACAGGTAAGTAGAATACTCAAACAACGTTTAATACTTGGGATACTCAGGAGACTGACAGATAGCATAACACACCTTACATAAACATACATAAACCGCTCTACATAAACGGTGACCAGACAAAGACTGAATGAACAAAGAGGAACTTAAATACAAACACAGATGACTAACTAACGAGGGGCACAGGTGATACAGATGAGGGTAACTAAACACAGCTGAACAGAACTAGACTAACGAGGTTATCTAAGGAAACAGAGAAAGTGGCGGGAAACATAGACAAAGGAACATGTGACCAGAATAAACAACATGACAGAAACACAGATATGTAACACATACTGGATGTTTTTCCCTTTTCACACCATTCTTTGTAAACCCTAGAAATGGTTGTGCGTGAAAATCCCAGTAACTGAGCAGATTGTGAAATACTCAGACCGGCCCGTCTGGCACCAACAACCATGCCACGCTCAAAATTGCTTAAATCCCCTTTCTTTCCCATTCTGACATTCAGTTTGGAGTTCAGGAGATTGTCTTGACCAGGACCACACCCCTAAATGCATTGAAGCAACTGCCATGTGATTGGTTGATTAGATAATTGCATTAATGATAAATTGAACAGGTGTTCCTAATAATCCTTTAGGTTAGTGTGTATATATATAAATAAATAAATACAGAGATAGGCACCATGAACATTATTACGCTCCGAGTCTAGGGGACTAGAGAACACTCCAAATAATAAAGAAATGGGTATTGGAATACCAACAACGAATCTCTCGGGTCGATAATCAAACATACACACCAAAACTAAGCAGTAAAAAAGAGAACATTTATTAAGGAATCACAAAGGGAATAACGAGCATCTCTTCAGGGTGTCCAAATGCCAGAATAACAAACAAAATGAGTATAAAAAGAAAAAGGGAAATACATTAAATAACCTAGTCAAATAGCAAAAATAAAATACATTTAACTGACCTAACTACCTAACAAAAACAGAACCCAAACAAGTTTCAAAATAAATAACAGAAAACCCCTACACTCTGTGATATTATAACATGCCCAGATGTTACCAGAACAATTTAAATTTGATCATCGGCTGGAGGAGGGATCCAGAAGCTCTCAACCCATTCGCGACCGCACCAAAAATGAGCTCCTTATCAAATGCCAGCAGCGTCCTTATATAGTCCCACGCCTCAACTAGACGACCAATGACGTTCATCCACACCATCACTGGACAACCTATCAGAACAAGAAAGAACAGGGAGAGAAAACGAGAGAACACAGAGCAATACAAGAAACGCAGGTCGTAACAAACAAACAGTGAGGTATTGCAGTGAAATAATAGTGCACTTCTTTTTTTAATTATTAGTATCTTCTTCAAGAGGGTAGGGGGAGAACAGGTGATGTTCAGGGTGAATGGGGTCTTTTAAAATACAGTTGGCCTTCTTTTGAAGTTGAGCAGTGCAGTATGGGTAGTACTAAACTACCCGCCGCAGGTCCTTCCCGTTCTCTTCTGTGCAGCTTTTGAACCACACTGTGCAGCAGTAGGTCAGGAGGCTCTCTATGGCCGACCGATAGAAGTTGGTCAGCAGGTTTTGAGGGAGGTGGGCATGTTTCAGCTCCCTAAGAAAGTAAAGTCATGAGTATGTGTTCAGCATGAAAGGTTTTTACTAGTGGGAAACTAGTGAACTACAGTACAGTTGTGATCACAGTAATTATGGCATGATGTGAATGCAGCAATAAATGATTACTTTGACAGTTCCTGAGGGTGTGAAGCTGAATCTGGCTCTGTGTGGGAGTGACAGAAAATTAAAATCCTTCATATCAAACCTGATCCTGAACCAGAGCGAGAGAGGACCAGAGCTCAGCTCAGAGTGTGTGAGGAGAGACGTGGAGCTTCATGGACGTCTGATCTCTCTGGTGGAGCTTCCAGCTCTGATCAACTCTCAGCTCTCAGAGGAGGAAGTGATGCGTCAGAGTCTCCGCTGTGTGTCTCTCTGTGATCCTGGAGTTCATGTTTTCATCCTCATTATTCCTGATGGTCCACTTAATAATGAAGACAGAGCAGAAATGGAGAAGATCCAGAGGATATTCAGCTCAAGAATCAACAAACACATCATGATCCTCAAATACCAGAATCCAGAGCATCAGACAGCAGAACTAAATGAAGAACCACAGTCTGTCGTTGAGGGGTTTGGAGGACGGCATCATCTCATTGGCCAAACACACAAGTGTCCATGTTAATAGAGGAACTGGAGCAGATGGTTGAGGACAATAGTGGTGTTTGTTTCTCCACAGAGACATTGTGGGATGCACAGATGGAAAAACTGCAGAAATGTGAAGAAATGAAGAAGACAAACCATTCATTAGAGACGTGGTTTCAGTCAAAAGGTAATGATCAGAAAATCAGACACTTTTCATGATTGCACAAGTCTACACAGAGTTGTGAGAAAACAATAACATTACATGCAGAGCTTAGAAGAAATGATATGATTAGCACATGATGCTTCAATTTAAATTACACACAATATTCTTTGATGACCTGATTGACAATCTTCACTTCAAATTCAATATACTGTTTTTAATTTTTATGTGATTTATGTGATCTTTAGATTCAAGAGAGAGTGCAGATGATCTGAGGATTGTGCTGGTGGGAAAAACTGGAGTTGGAAAGAGCGCAACAGGAAACACCATCTTAGGAAGAGAAGCATTTACAGCAGAAACATCTCAACAATCAGTCACTAAAGAGAGTAAGAGAGAATCAGCTGAAATCAACGGCCGACACGTGACTGTGATCGACACTCCAGGACTGTTTGATACTGAACTCAGTAATGAAGAAATCCAGAGAGAAATCAAAAACTGCATCCCCATGATTCTGCCTGGACCACATGTGTTCATCATTGTGCTCAATTTAGGACAAAGATTCACTCAAGAGGAAGAAAACGCAGTGAAGATCATCCAAGAAACATTTGGTGAAAACTCTTTAATGTTCACAATGGTGCTCTTCACCAGAGGAGATTATCTGAAGAATAAAACTCTTGAACAGTGTTTGGGAAAACCTGGATATGCCTTGATGAATCTGATTGAAACATGTGGAAACAAATTCCATGTGTTCAATAATAATCAGACTGAAGACCGAACACAAGTGTCTGATCTACTGAAGAAGATAGACGACATGGTGAAAGCAAACGGAGACAGTTACTACTCATGTAAGAAGTTCAGAGAGATGGAAAGAGAAATACAAGAAAAAAAGATGAAGAAACTGATGGATGAAGTGAAGCAACTAAAAAGAGAGAAAGAAGAACTGGGGAAGGAGAGAGAAAAACAGGAAAGAGAGAGAGAAGAAAAAGACAGAGAATATGAAAAAGAGTGTGAGAGAAGAAAACAAGAGGAGGAGAGAAAGAGATGGGAGGAAGAAAATGAAAATCTGAAACAAAAGCAAGAGATCTTGATAAGAGAAAAAGAGATTGAAAGAATAGAAAAAGAAAAACTAAAACAAAAAGAGGAAACTGAGAAGATGAAGAAGAAACTTCAAGATGAAGCCAGAAAACAAGAAGAAGAACTGAATGAAGTAAAAAGGTTAAATAAGGCGCTGGAAAATAGATGGTGTAATCTCATGTGAAACATTTTTAAACTTTATTGATGAGCCAGATCAATTAGTCTTCTGTAGTACATGTAAAGGGTTTTCTGTATTTCTCTCTGTATTCAGTTAATCAGGACTCTCCAGATCCGCTCCTGTAACCCTGAAGCTCATTCAGTGATCTTGAAGACCTCGATCAAGGGTTTGATTAGAGGTGGATTGAATAGACCTGAACTAAAGTGATCATATAAAATTAATATTCTCTTGGTAGATTTTAAACATGAATTATAGCAGACAATAAAAGACAAAAAAGATAGAAAAGAAACAAACTCAAAGAAAAAAAAAGCCTGATTCTGCTATCGATTTTTTAAGCATAACCTGACATTTCTAAAAAACATTATGCTGCGTTCACACTTGACGTCTTTTTTGACAAGAAAAAGTTGACGAGTGCTCTTTTAGTAAAAAAAAAAAAGCTGGCATCGTTTGGTCCCAAATAGCAGCTGAGGGCATCTTGTGTTAACAACAGCCGCAACATGAGTGCTGATGAGAAACCCACGTAATTTAAAAATACTACTGTTAATGTGTGACGAAATGTAGTTTTAAGACTTTTTCAGGCAATAATGTACTTGTGTAAAGCTCAAATCTGTGGTTTATTTATAAAGAGATCGCCTATTTGAATATATAATCAGGTGTTGTTGGAGTTGTGAGCTCCAGTGGATCAGCGGCGCTCAGCGCTCATTAACCCCGGCGAGAGCAGCCTTAACTCGGCTATTTCTTCTGCCGTCTGCCGCTGGCTCTGATGTCTCTGTGGTGGTTAAACACGAGATATAATTAGTCTTGTGTAGATCTGATGGCCGATCTTTGGTCTCATGGATCTATAATTTGTTCCCTGGCAAATCGTTTAGGCTGAGGGCAAAGTGAATTTTCATTACTTTATATTTTAGGCTATTTAACATTGCGTTACCGCTGTATAGCCTACTAGCGCTGACTTTGAATGTTTGACTGAATTGTTTGATTTATTTCATGTATAGCTTCTTATACCTTTTACTTATACTTTTATAATGGCTATTATTGATCATACAAACTTACATTTAACAAAAAGAGACTGGGTTGTGTTTTATGTCATGTTTAATTTTATTACAGTGATAATCATATATGCACACTTGTCTGAACCACATATTAATATGTTTAATATTGTTTTAAATGTAAACGAAAAGAGGCAGGGTTGCGTTTTATGACATATTTCGTTTTATTGTAGACTAAAATATACATAGAGATAACCGGCACCTTCTCCACTTTCAGGTCTTGCTACTCGCTTGTCATTGGTCAGCTGTAAAAAAAGGCACTTGACGTAGGGCATTTTTATCAGAAAAGTTTAAATTTGTTCAACTTGAAAAGACGCGCTGAGTTGCAGAAAAAGACGTCGGCGTTTAAAAAAGCGCTCATGACCACGATTTATAGGATTATAATGTAAAACAGACACTGGCAGCTTCAATAAAGACAAGTGTGAACGCAGCCTTAATGCTGTTTTAAGATGGACGTTAATGTCTTTGCTTTTGTTTTCTCTGTTTACTCAGCAGATTTGATCAGATCAGTTATTCCTGAGAGAAAACATTGTCAAATTTAGCAATGGACCTCCATAAAGAAACATAATAGAGCTATCTGAGGATCCATAATAGCTTCAAGAGAATATAATAGCCGCCATACATGCATTACATTTTCTTTGCTTTTGTTATTCATTTAATCATTTATAATCATGTTTCATTTCATTATTCAATTTAATCATATAATCATTTATCATACATTTTAACCATTTAATAATTTATCATATTATGTCTTTTTCTAGTTCTCGCAATGTTTGCTATTGTTGTTTAATCTTATGATTGTGTGGTCTCAAGGGATGATGGTCTTCATGTGTAAGAGATCAGAGAATGCCTCCACGTCAAGGTTTTTAACGTCACAGGATGATGTTGTGAAGCAGTCATTTTTCCGTAGGTTTTGCTTTGCTATAAAAACTATCACAACATTTCCTAATGTACTATTCCTATCTCTCTATCTTATTTTTCTGTATTTTACTGAAGGGTTAGGGTCCCTTTTCAAACAATGCAATTTGCAAGACCTGTTTCCTGTTTTGCTGTCAGAGGCAAAAAACTGGAAACCAGAACGATCTGCTTGCCTAACACCCACATGATATATAAAGATTGAGAGAGTTAGTCTCTCTTTGCTTCTTCCACTCTGTTCTCTCTACTGATCGATAATAAAGAACATTAATATTCTCCACCTCTGGCTTTTGTCTCTTCATTCAAACTTGTCCAACATGTGGAAAGACGGGTTTAGAAAGACTGATGCAATTTACCTACTTATACTACGCCCTAAAAGTGTGTACTCTATTTGTGAGAAGTGTGCAGCAGAAGCAGTGGCGGATCTAGACTTTTATACATGGGTGGCCAAGGCTACTTTAGTGGTCCATAGACTGTGAAAAAATATCATGTGTGTAATACTAATAAATAATTGTGCATTGTGTCTTTGTAGATTTAGAGAAAGCATATGACAGGGTGCCAAGAGAGGAGCTGTGGTATTGTATGACAGGTCTGGAGTGGCAGAGAAGTATGTTAGAGTGGTGCAGGATATGTATGAGAGCAGTAGGACAGGGGTAAGGTGTGCCGTAGGTGAGACAGAGGACTTCACGGTGAAGGTGGGACTGCATCAAGGATCGGCTCTGAGCCCCTTCTTGTTTGCGGTGGTGATGGACAGGCTGACAGATGAGATCAGACAGGAATCTCCATGGACTATGATGTTTGCGGATGACATTGTGATCTGTAGTGAGAGCAGGTGGAGGAAAGTATAGAGAGGTGGAGGTTTGCTCTGGAGAGGAGAGGAATGAAGGTTAGTCGCAGCAAGACAGAATACATGTGTGTGAATGAGAGGGAACCAAGTGGAACAGTGAGGTTACAGGGAGAAGGTGCAGGATTTTAAGTACTTAGGGTAAACAGTCCAGAGCAATGGGGAGTGTGGAAAAGAGGTGAAGAAGCGTGTGCAGGCAGGTTGGAATGGGTGGAGAAAAGTGTCAGGTCTGTTGTGTGATAAAAGAGTGCCAGCAAGAATGAAAGGAAAGGTGTACAGGACAGTAGTGAGACCAGCGATGTTGTATGGTTTGGAGACAGTTGCACTGAGGAAAACACAGGAGGAAGAGCTAGAGGTAGCAGAGCCGAAGATGTTGAGGTTCTCTTTGGGAGTGATGAGGATGGACAGGATCAGGAATGAATACATCAGAGGGACAGCACATGTGAGATGTTTTGGAGACAAAGTTAGAGAGACCAGGTTGAGATGGTTTGGACATGTTCAGAGGAGGGAGAGTGAATATATCGGTAAAAGGATGCTGAGGTTAGAGCTGCCGGGCAGGAGGCCGAGAGGAAGACCAAAGAGGAAGATTATGGATGTAGTGAAGGAGGACATGAATGTAGTCGGTCTGAGAGAAGAGGATGTAGGCGATAGGACTAGATGGAGGCAGATGATTCGCTGTGGCGACCCCTGAAGGGAACAGCCGAAAGGAAAAGAAGAAGATTAATAAATAATTGTAGATCCCAGTGAAATTTCACAATTCTCGATTCCAACTGGAAAAATGTCTCGGGTTATGACTATAATCCTTGTTCCCCGAGAAGGGGAACGAGACACTGCGTCATCGTGACGACAATTTGGGGAACGCCCATCGCGTAAAGCGTCTGAAGAAACAGTAGAATCAGCCCAATCCGTTTGGTGTTGCGTGATGACGTAGTATGTGACGGCATACCCGGAAGATACAAGAGACATACTGAACACAACAGAGATAGCATTCTTGCGATGAAGCGAGCGCTCTGATGATTGGGTGGACATGAGACACACCCCTTCTCGGGGAACAAGGGTTATAGTCATAACCCGAGACGTTCCCCTTCGAGGGAACTCGAACTGCGTCATCGTGACGACACTTTGGGGAACGAGTACCAACTATCCCGCACCAATCATACCCACCCCAGTGTGAAGCTGGAACCCAGGCACAACTAGGGGGCGAGCACTCTCGCACCAGGCGTCTCAGGGAGATGCAGACTGTAATAACGAATGAAGGTGTGAGGGATGGCCCACCCAGCCGCCTCGCAGATCTCTTGCATAGAGGCTTCAGAAAGGAGGGCCACCGAGGAGGCCATGCTCCTGGTAGAATGGGCCCTCATGGCTAAAGGTGAAGGCAAGTTGCACACCCGATAAGCCATGGCTATAGCCTGGACAATCCATTTACTGATCGTCTGCTTTGCCGCAGGTAGCCCTTTCTTGGGTGAACCAAAACACACCAACAGTTGGTCTGACTTTCTCCACTGAGCAGACTTCTCCAAGTAAATCCTCAATGCCCGCACGGGGCAGAGGAGTTGAAGTCTGCTCTCTTCCGCCGTCACGTGAGGTGGAGGATGGAATGCCTGGAGAACCACTGACCGTGCCACATTAGATGGCACCTTGGGCACGTAGCCCTGACTGGAATGCAAGATGGCCTTTACCATGCCAGGGGCAAACTCCAGGCAAGTCGGCGTGATCGCCAAGGCCTGGAGGTCCCCCACCCTCCTCAGAGAAGTGATGGCAAGGAGAAAGGCCACCTTGAAGGTCAGTATCCTTGCCTCAGCCGACTCCAGCGGCTCAAAGGGGGCCTCAGGCAATCCCTCGAGCACCACTGCCAGGTCCCAGGTTGGGACCCTGGAATGAGCCGCAGGCCTCATCCTCAGAGCCCCACGGAGGAATCGTACAACCAGATGGTGCCTTCCCAACGGCCCATCACCTAAAGGTGCGTGGAAAGCCCCAATGGCAGCCACATACACCTTAAGTGTGGACGGGGAAAGACCGGCGGAGAAGCGGTCCTGAAGGAACTCCAGCACTGAAGCCACCGGGCAGTTAACTGGGTTCACTTCCCGCTCTCTACACCAAGTGGAAAATACATTCCACTTCAGGCTGTACAACCTCCTGGTGGAAGGAGCTCTGGAACTGAGTAGGGTCTCAACGACACCCGCCGACAGGCCCTCTCCTAGGTACTGGGCCCCCTCAGGGGCCAGACCCAGAGATCCCACACCTCTGGCCGAGGGTAGAAGATCGTACCCCTGGCCTGAGAAAGGGGGACCCAAGGGGGACCGTCCAGCAGGTCGATGATGTCGGAGAACCATACTCGAGTGGGCCACCGGGGTGCTACTAAGAGCAGGCTGACGCCCTCCCGGCGGACACGTTCCAGAACTCCCGGGAGCAGAGCGATCGGGGGAAAAGTGTACAGATGCCGCCTCGGCCACGTCTGTGCCATGGCATCCAGTCCCAGCGGGGCCGGATGAGTGAGGGAGAACCACAGCGGGCAGTGGGACGTCTCTTGAGACGCGAATAGATCCACTTCCACCGGGCCCAACCGCTCGCACATAGCCTCCACCACCTCGGGGTGGAGTCGCCATTCCCCGGGCCTCAGCCCCTGCCTCGACAGTATGTCTGCTCCCTGATTTTGGTCCCCAGGGATGTACATCGCCCTGAGGGATGATAACCTCTCCTGGGACCACAGGAGAACCTGATGCGCCAGTCTGCAAAGAAGGCGCGATCTCAGGCTCCCCTGGTGGTTTAGATACGATACTGCCGACATGTTGTCGGATCGTATCAGGACATGGTGGCCGCGGAGGTCCGGGAGAAAGCTCCTCAGAGCTTTGTAGACCGCCAGCATTTCCAGGCAGTTGATATGCCAGGAAGAATGCCGGGTCCCCCACAGACCTCTGGAAAAGCGGCCTTCCATGACCGCGCCCCAGCCAGTGAGGGAAGCGTCTGTTGAAATGGATTTCCGGCAACAAGACGCTCCCAGCACTGGCCCCTGGGACAGGAACCAAGGTTTCTTCCACATGACGAGGGAACGAAGGCATCTGCGTGTTACCCTGATCATGCGGAAAGGATTCCCCCGGGGGGAAAACCCCTTGGTTCTCAACCACCACTGGAGGGGTCTCATGTGGAGCAGGCCGAACGGAATCACGTTGGATGCTGCTGCCATGAGACCCAGCAGTCTCTGAAACTGCTTCACAGTGAGGCTGCGGCCCAGTTTCACTCTCGAGACCATCGCCAGTATGGACTCGACGCGTGCGGGGGACAGCTGTGCCCGCATCAGCGTTGAATTCCATACAACCCCAAGGAACGTAGTCCTCTGGGAGGGCGTCAACACGCTCTTCTTCGTGTTGAGTCTCAGACCCAAGCACCGTATGTGGGCCAGAACGACATCTCGATGTCGAACTGATATCGTGCGGCTGAGCCAAAATGAGCCAGTCGTCGATATAATTGAGTATACGGATGCCCTGGAGTCTCAGCGGAGCCAGTGCTGCATCCATACACTTTGTGAAGGTGCGAGGGGAGAGAGCTAGGCCGAATGGAAGAACCCGGTACTAGTACGCTTCGCCCCCGAAAGCGAACCGCAGGAACTTCCTGTGAGCTGGAAGGATGGAGATTTGGAAGTATGCATCCTTCAGATCTATCATGACGAACCAGTCCTCGAACTGGATCTGACTCACGATAGCTGGAATAGTAAGCATCCTGAACCTGTATCTCCTCAGAGACTGGTTCAGATGCCTGAGATCTATTATTGGACGCAACCCACCATCCTTCTTTGGAACTATGAAGTACCGGCTGTAGAACCCGGCCTCCCTGTCTGGCGGAGGAATACGTTCTATAGCCTCCTTGACCAGCAGGGAGCGTACTTCCTGCTCCATCACCCGCACCTGCCCAGGGCTGACCACAGTCCGGACCACCCCGTTGAATTTCGGGGGAGGGAAACCGAACTGCAGTCTGTAATCCCGTTCCACAGTACGCAGGGCCCATGCAGATATACCCGGAAGGCATGACCATGCGTCGAGATAATCTACTAAGGGAACTAGCCTCTTGAGGCCAGTCTCGGGTGTTAATCGAGCCTCCTCCCCAACCCCCTGAAGCGGCTGACCGGCAGGGCAAAGTTGGGGAAGAGATCTGGAGAGCGCACGCGACTGCTGGACCGTCACAGGTCTTATTAGAGGCGACTGGTTCAGTGCGCGCGCGCGCAGGGAATCGATGCGGCCCGAAGCGTACTGGACGGTGGGAACGCAGCATCGATTCCCCGAGAGCCCCAGGGTGGAAACGACCTTGATCGCTCCACCCTGTGGGGGACAGCTCTCAGCGGCCCAGCCGAAGCTAGGACCGCTTGGGAGTTTTCTTAGCCTGGATGACGTCCCTCAGGTCGCTCTTAGGCTGAGAAGACTTCCTGCGAGAGCGCCGTCTCCCTTGCCAAGCTCCCTCTGGAGGGGCGTGGGAGGCGACACTCTGCTTCTGCACACCGCGGTGCGATGAGCTGGATGAAGGTCCGGGCTGCCCACTCGGACCTGGTCGAGCCGCGGAGCCCGAGCGGCGAGGAATGAACCTCTGGAAGGCGGCTGACTGCTTTCTTGCCTCCTGAAACCTCTCGACGACAGTCTCAACTGCACCGCCAAAGAGGCCAGCAGGCGAGATCGGGGCATCAAGGAGAAAGTGTTTCTCTCTCTCCTTGATTCCCGACAGCGTCAGCCAGAGATGTCTCTCAACGCACACCATACCAGCCATAGAGCGGCTCACAGCGCGAGCCGTCTCTTTGGTAATGCGGAGAGACAAATCTGTTGCCTTCCGGAGCTCGGTGACGTCATCCAGGGATGGTCCCTCGCCCTCATCCAGCTCTTTGAGGAGGTTGGCTTGGTATGCCTGCAGGACCGCCATGGTGTGCAGACAACCAGCAGCACGACCTGCCGCAATAAAAGCCCTGCCGACTAACCTGGAAGTATCGCGGCAAGGTTTAGTGGGCAGCGATGGGGCCTTCAAAGATGCAGCGGCCCCAGGTGAGAGGTGGCCCGCGAGCACCTCTTCCACCTGTGGCAACGCTGCATAACCCAACTCAGCCATCCCCAGCATGTTCGCAAAGTCCAGCACCGGGGGATTTGATGGACGAGTTGAGAATGGTTTTTCCCACGATCTACACAACTCGTTATGCAGATCGGGGAAAAAAGGAAGGCCCCGCCGTGGAGGTTGAACCCGACGCCTGAAAAAGCGTTCATCCAGCTTAGATGGTGGCTTGATGTCCACTATTGCCTGTGGCCAATCCAGACTCAGGTTGGCCACGGCGTGGGTTAAAACCTCCACAAGCTCCTCCATAGCGGGTGTGTGGAGTGGCGAAAGCCCCACATCATCCACCACGATCCTCAAAGCGCCTGACTCCTCAGAGTCAGACAGCCAGAGAACCGGACCCTCCACCCCGCGGGAAGAAGCCGCATCGCGGGCTTCCACACGGGGCGGGAGGATATCGGAATCGTCAGAGGAGGATAGGGAAGATGCCTGAGCAGTCCCATATCCTCTTGACACATCCCGCTGTGAGCCCCACGATCTACGGCGCCGCGCTGCCTCAACAGACGCAGGCCCAGAACCGCGGGGTTCACAAGGCTGACCGGTCTCCTCAAAGACGGCCAGCAGCGAGCGCAGCACCCTCAGCGGCAGCAGTTCACAATCACCGCAAGCTGCCCCCTCAAGAGCGGCTTGGGCATGCTGCACGCCGAGACACTGCACACAAAGCTAGTGTGTGTCCGTGCCCGTAATATAGCGCGGACACGGGTGCACACACAGCCTAAATCGCTCACTCGCCATAATTCACCTTTCTCACAACACTTTACTTTCAGACTGAACAAAACAGAGCGCTCACGCTGAAGAGCAAAAAAGCTATGTCTGTTGTGTTCAGTACGTCTCTTGTATCTTCCGGGTATGCCGTCACATACTACGTCATCACGCAACACCAAACGGATTGGGCTGATTCTACTGTTTCTTCAGACGCTTTACGCGAGGGGCGTTCCCCAAAGTGTCGTCACGATGACGCAGTTCGAGTTCCCTCGAAGGGGAACTACTAATATAAGCCTAATAATATAAATTTAAAACTTTATAGAATACAAGTGAACAGTCAGCAATAAAGTAAGAACAGCGCTAAGAATTAAGAATTAAGTTTCAGGTCTAACATATTCAGGTACAGAAACTGAATAATCCAACGTGAAATATTGCATAATCTTCACTGTATAAACTAAATATAGATTATATATACAGTGTATATATATATATATATATATATATATATATATATATATATATATATATATATATATATATATATATGTGTGTGTGTGTGTGTGTGTTAAAACTAGCTACAGAAGTTATTCAGTCAAGATCAGTGGGTTATTTGTGGTCTTTGATTAACTTTAATGGCAGGAGGTAGGCTATCGGCTGCGGTCACTTTAAGACCAAATGCACAATACTGAATCCAATAACCAACTGTGTTTACTATGACACTTGCTATTTGCATACCTTTATGCGTATTGTGTTTGTGCTATTGATGAAGCGCCATATGCCTCACACCAGACACATTGCGTTCTCATAATTAAGGAGGCAATGAATCTAATCACCATACAGGCAAAAACTTCACTTCAAGAATGAAAAAAAGTGGCGTTGATGTGTTTTGCTGTAAGAACTGCACAACAGAAACAGAAAGGGCACTCTACATTATATATTTTCATAAGTACAGACTTTATACAGAAAGAAAAATACAGAAAAATGTCTATACACACTCTTCCAGCCTAGGGGGAGGTAATTATACATTAATAACATTTCGAGACAAATTGTGTCATTTAATGGAAAACCATGTGAATGGCACGGCATGATTTTGAACAACTCTGCGCTTCTGTGTGACCCCCTTTATTATTAATCATCTGTTTGGCAATTAACGCTAATATTCTCTTAATAGTCAATGTTAATACATGAACAATGTGCAACACGACCCTGAGCAGAAGAGCAGACACGCCATCATGTCATAAAACTGCGTTATGTGCATCAAGTCATCATAAAATGGCCAGTCGTCACAGTTAATATCCTCCATATATCATTTCATTTCCAACCATATTGGAGAGAAAAGATGTAGCACGTTGATCATAGTTTTAGGTTTTATGGGAAGAACTCTCCTCATATTTTTGCATAACTGTTTATTATTAGTCAACTCAAACCCCTTTCTCTAAACCGTCAGTCACACACATCTGCCATGTTTGAAGTTTTTAACACTTTTTATTCGTGTTTGTAGTTCTGAACCAAATCATCCTCCTGGGTTGTGACCGGGCAGAGTATATTATACTATTATTAGTATAATATAGACATAATATTATAATACTACTATACTTCAGAATAACATTACAAATAAAAAGGCAATCCAAACAGAGATATTTTTATACAAATCAATGCATTCAAGCTTAAAAACGGTTCAAAACATTTTGGTACTGTTTTCGATACCCAGAGTACAGTGCATCAGCAATTTACAGCCTTGAAAAGTGTGCAAAATATAAAAGAAACAAACACATGCAAGAGAAGAGAACTTGAGGGCTGGGTTGGGAACCAGTGTGCTGAGACAGAACTTCAACAAGTGAGCAAAAAGTGTCCCACAACCTTCACCCTTTACTGTACGGATGTGGGTGGAGGCAAACACTGACCCTCAATGTGAAGTCTCACATTTAAACACCATCAGGGACCGAATGACAATATTGACACACGGGTTCATGACCATCACTCTGCACCACCCTCCTGATCTTCTGCTCACTCCCTGTCTGACAGCACATTTCTCCTCATCAATGATGACACTAACAAAGTCTTGACACACACACACACACACACACACACACACACACACACACTCACCAGTCAAACATCACGCGTTAAACACACACAGAATGCCTGCTGACAGTAACGGCTTCATCCCAGTACCGTGAGGAGGATACGGTGGAGGAGGCTCAGGAGTGTCGGGATATAAAAAAACAAGAATAAAGTCATAATATAGATAGATAGATAGATAGATAGATAGATAGATAGATAGATAGATAGATAGATAGATAGATAGATAGATAGATAGATAGATAGATAGATAGATAGATAGATAGATAGATAGATAGATAGATAGATAGATATTAAATAACCTTTTTATCTTATTTGCACTTTTTTTTTAAATGCAAAGATTTGATAATAAATACTATAATAATATTGGGCTTGTTTTGGAAGCTGTGGTTTATTTGTCTCGCGAGAGTTGGCAACACTATAAGCTCTTGGCTTTCAGCAATTTCTTTCAGTTTTGAGTTCAAGCTGTTGGTGTTGAAATGGCGTCGAGTTCGGGTAAGAATCAACAGACACACAGTTTTGCAGTATTTCTGAAATATTAGCCAAAAATAGGCAATGCTTTAATGTATTATTTCACTGCTCTCTTGCTGTTTTAAATTGGCATGACCATCACGTCTCACGTTGTACACTGTAAGAAATGATTCTGTGGTCATGTAGATTTGAATTAATGTTTTTGGTTAAAATATATTCAATATAATAGTGTTTATGATTTTGAGGCAAATATTTAATTAAATTTCAAATAAAAATGGTTGGAATAAAATCTACCCATTGTAGTTAAATAAAACTTAAGCATTATATTTACCTAATCCCAAATGGAGAGAATATTGAGTGAATTCAAATTAATGTAATCGGGCAAATTTAAATTGAAAAGCACTTCCTGTGAAAGTGCGCCTTTTTTTTTTTTAAAGTCAACTGGCCTATCAGACATTTCAAGAGAGTAACGTTAGGCTACAGACAGTGAATGTTCGTTTTCTTCTACATTGCTCATCTTGCTAAATTTAACTGGTTGACTTAGGTAAGAAAACTTATTTTGTTATCACTGGGCTAGTAAGAAGAACGCATGTACCCACTGAACAAAGGCGTACGTTGAAAAGACGTCCACTGAGGAGCCAGAATGAAAGTTTTTATGACGTCTGTTTTTGACGTGTTCTGCACGTATGATATAGACGTTCATGGAACCTCAAGGTTAAAAACTAGTTCAAATTATGGACATATTTTCCATTTGTAATTGCAAAGCAACTCACAGACGGTGTGTGTTTGTCCAGAAATCATGAAATAAAAGAAACTTAGCTCACACCTTTAGACACTTTAGACAACTTATCATCTGTAATTCACACATCTTTGGATCGTGAGAGAATCGTGGGATTCAATCCAGGATCTTCTTGCTGTGAGGAGACAGTGTTTCCCACTGAGACACTGGAGCTGCCCTTAATCACAGACATAAGACACACTTTGACTATTTCTGTCAGACGTCTACAGAAGCTCTTACTGAGAATTAACAGAGGTTTAGATGTTGATGTTTATGTTTCATTTGAAGTCACCATTGTGGTGGGAAGCGTTTGCTTTAGTTGGGCTCTTGGTCCCCGTATTTGTGATCGCTTTTCTTTGGCTGCTGTAACTGTGTGTGTGAAACACAATAGTTATGGCTGAGAAAGCAAAGATAAAGTGACTTCAGGTGTTGTCAGCTCCTTGATGATGACTAAATCATCAGAAATCTAGAATCTGATGTTGTGCTTTTGAGTTTTATGTTCTTGTTTGGCAAACAATAATTTGTTTATATACAATAACCTTGAGAATCCACTGTATCGGGACTATTAGCAATAAAATAATCACTTATCCAGATGATAAAACAGCAGTTGCACATTGTTTTGAGAAAATATTTTACATAGTCACACACAGAGATCAAGATTTTGCATATGATTCACAACAACGGTGACAATCATAACAAAAAAAACTTAATGCTGCAATGCATGATGGGTAGCTTCAAAGTACAAAACTCATGCTTGATTGTCACCGTCACCGTTGTTGTGAATCATATGCAAAATCTTGATGTCTGTGTGTGACTATGAGAAATATTTTCTCAAAACAATGTGCAACTGCTTTTTTTTTCATCTTTGTGATTTTTTTTATTGCTATTGGTGTCAATACAGCAGATTCACAAGGTCATAGTATATAAACAAATTCTTATTTGCCAAACAAGAACATAAAACTCAAAAGCACAACATCAGATTCTAGACTTCTGATTTAGTCATCAACAAGGACCTGACAACACCTGAAGTCACTTTATCTTTGCTTTCTAAAATTCTTGAGTATTTAAATTCTGTATTTTCTGGGCCATTTTTATAAGAAAGGAATATTTAGATTTAATTAATTGCATTGATTAAATTCAAATCAGTGTGCAGATTAATGTAGATGATGATTACTCAATTATGATATGTAGAATCTAATTAATTTTTATTAGTACTATTTACACATTAGGGAGTTTATCTTTTTCAAATCAACTCAATATTTTTGTTTAGGTTATAATTAATTCTGTACCGTTTTCTATTCAAATCTACTAATATTAAATGTATAACTATTAAGGGTCTCATTTAATTAATATTTACTCAATACCAAACCTTGTGAAATTTAATTAATAATATTGCTTGTAATCTGTTGCCTCATTTTTATTGAGTAGATATGGTGTATTTTTTCTTACAGTGTATACCATTTGATTAAGGAAATGAGAATTTTGAATAATGAAAATGAGTTTGCACATGCTTATTCATCAAAACAATTAGAGAAGAAACTGCATCTTCTGTATTTCGTTTGTGGTTTGAAAAAAAAATGAATGGGTGCAAAGTTAAACCCAATTCACTGAAATAAACACAGAATCACTTTTTTTCATCCTCTGCAGGCGTGGGACAGATGAGCTCTTGACTTTCGGCATTTCTCTTTCCACTTTGATTTCAAGCTGTTGGTGTTGAAATGGCGTCGGGTTTTGGTAAGAATCAACAGACACAAATATTTGCAGTATTTATGAAATATTAGCCAAAAATAGGTAATGCTTTAATGTATTATTTCACTGCTCTCTTGCTGTTTTAAATTGGCATGACCATCACGTCTCACGCCATTTGATTAAGGAAATGAGAATTTTGAATAATGAAAATGAGTTTGCATATGCTTATTCATCAAAGCAAATAGAGAAGAAACCGCATCTTATGTATTTCGTTTGTGGTTTGAAAAAAAAAATGAATGGGTGCAAAATTAAACCCAATTCACTGAAATAAACACAGAATCACTTTTTTGGGTTGGGGGGATGGGGGTGTGGGGGGGCAGTATCAAGATGCATGTTGACTAAATTCAAGCATTAAAGAGAAAACAGTGTCTTCACTTTTATCTTTTTACACATTCATTTCCCACATATAATTGAATGAGGAAAGGAAAAACAAAAGAATAAAAAAGCATGTTGGCTACTTGAACATAAATTTTGCTCTCCTTCTTTCTGGCCAGCAAATTTCTCAATGACTCTCTGATTAAAGTCAGTCATCTCAGCAGTGTCATGACGTTTGCATTGTTCAGTCAGATATTTGAGGTCTCTTACCCAATTTGGGGGGTAAAATATGTGTCTTTTTGGTAGGGCTGCCTGCTAAAATTCGCAAATCCCGGGGCAAAATATCACATAATTGGGGTTGCTTCAACCCACGGACATGAAAAACAGCCCACGGCAACAGTGTTGAAGTAGCCCTTGGCAACACTGGGGTGCATGTGGGCAGATCCTGGAGCAAAAGCGGCGGTTGCCATGGTAACGCGAGAGAGTGACAGTCGTCCAAGCCAATCACTTGTTTCGTCCCGGACGAAAATAATGAGCGGTGTTTATTGCAGATTAAAAAGTCTAGAGTCACTCCATTTTTATACTCTCTTTTTCAGAGTACTTACATTTTAATTATGTATTGACATATAAAGAAAGTTTAAACAAATTTGGACAAAAGTGTTTTAGATCATTCTTACCTACCCTACCTTTAACTGGTGCAAAATACAGTGTACCACAGATCACATCAAGTCACCTGTAAAGTATCTGCTTGTTTTACACTCTCTGAAGAGGGTTTGAAATGAAGCCTCGAGAAATGAACCCTTTTGTGAACCATTTGGCTGAAAAGCTTCAATGCTTCACGAGGCTTCATCTCGCCACCACTACCCCAAAGCATTTCTTTACTTACTATAAAATGAATTCGGAGGAACAAAGACTGCAAGCAAGCAAGCACGTGCAAGTGCTCGCACAACCACGGTTGGTTTCATTTCCAATCTGTGGCAGGAGAGGCTGAGAAGGGTCAGCTGTCATTATACAGCACCAGAGCGGCATCCAGGCCAATTAAAACAAAAACAATCAAATGAAAAATCTCTGATGCCTCAGAGTTTATTTTTTACATGTGAGGATGCACAGAGCGGACATGTTTTCATATCACTATAAAATATCACTACTTTGTTGTTTGCCGTCGAGGCTGAGAGGATATTAGTACCTCAACTATGTGACAAAAACACACAAATCTGACCCAACTGTTTAATGTCACGATTGTTACCGTCTATATGCATTCGTTTTTATTAAACTGTATCCTCATAATGCAGCCGACAGGAACATAATAAATCCGAGATGCATTCGATTTCAGTGTTTTTATCGGCACAGTAACACATATTTTGATTTGATAATTATCAAGTGTTTTAATGAACATATGTGTATGGAGAGTGAGACACAACCTAAAACAGGGTTAGTTGTAACACACATGGTTTAACACTTTTTAACACTAATATCCCCACATTTATAGTGATATGAAAACATGTCCGCTCTGTGCATCCTCACATGTCAAAATAATCTCCACGAGGCATCAGTGATTTTTCATTTGATTTTTTTTGTTTTAATTGGCCTGGATGCCGCTCTGGTGCTGTATAATGACAGCTGACCCTTCTCAGCCTCTCCTGCCACGGATTGGAAATGAAACCAACTGTGGTTGTGCGAGCACTTGCACGTGCTTGCTTGCTTGCAGTCTTTGTTCCTCCGAATTCATTTTATATAAGTAAAGAAATGCTTTGGGGTAGTGGTGGCGAGATGAAACCTCGTGAAGCATATCCTCATAATGCAGCCGACAGAAACATAATAAATCCGAAATGCATTTGATTTCAGTGTTTTTATCGGCACAGTAACAATTTTTTGATTAGATAATTATCAAGTATTTTAATGTACATATGTGTATGGAGAGCAGGACACAACCTAACACGGGTTAGTTGTAACACACATGGTTCAACGCTTTCCACACGTCAGGATGACGAAACTTTTTGTGTCAAAATAAATAAATACTCTGAAGCACAAGTGGATTCCCAGCAAGCAATTTTGCATCTAAAAAACGTCTAATAGCCGTCAAAACACAGCCCAGACGTCTAGGCTAAAACAAGGCTAAATTTGGGCTGTCAGTGAAAATCTAATAGACGTCTAATCATAGCCCAAGAAAAGACGTCTAATCATAGCCCAAGATTAGACGGCTATTGAACGACTACATATATACGTCTAATAGACAGCAAATATGGGTCTAGGCTAAAACAAGGCTGAATTTGGGCTGTCAGTGAAAATGTAATAGACGTCTAATCATAGCCCAAGAATAGACTAGTCATCAATTAGACGGCTAACGAATGACTACTAGTACATATACATCTAATAGAATACAACATGGCTAAAGGATTCTTTTCACTCAAATATAACAGGTTTTCATAAATAACAATCCATCCAAATTAAATATAAAGTTTTATTTAGAACACAAACAACATAGACAACTTAAGATAATACCTTAGGATAAGAAATATGAAATATTAACAACGTAATATAATAAAAAAAAAAATAAAGAATGACAAAATATAAAGTTAACCCTTTTGTTGGTTTATAAAACATCATTGTTGGCTTTAGTGCATTCCTTAAAGGGTTAGTTCACCCAAAAATGTAAATTCTGTCATTAATTACTCACCCTCATGTCGTTCGAGACCCGTCAGTCCTCCGTTCATATTCGGAACACAAATGAAGATATTTTAGTGTAAAGCTGATGCTGAGAAAGGCTTCAGATAGGCCTCCATTGGCATTCTGTACACTTATACTCCCAAGACCGATAAAAGGCACTTAAAATGTCGTTACAAAGTCCATCTCACCACAGTGACTCTACAATAATCTTACGATGCGACGACAATAGTTTTTGTGCGCAAAAAAAATCAAAATAACACCTTTATCCAACTTGTTCTTGTCTTCCGTGTGTGTCTCCACGACGCATGCGCGAGAATATGAGCAGATCCGGCGTTCGGACACATGACCCAGAAGAGATTTGTTTACGAGCAGAGGAAGATATGAAAGTATGAAGTAAGATATAAAAGATATGAAGATATGAAAGAGCGTATCTCAGCTGTTGAATTCTACATTGATCGTGCTTTAGGTCTCGGTGTAGAGCTCAAATGGGGCTAAAGTGAGCATTTCATGGATTCCCGAACGCCGGCGCTACGTCATATTCTCACGCATGCGTCGTGGAGACACACACGGAAGACAAGAACAAGCTGGATAAAGGTGTTATTTAGATTTTTTTTGCGCACAAAAACTATTGTCGTCGCATCGTAAGATTATTGTAGAGTCACTGTGGTGAGATGGACTTTGTAACGACGTTTTAACCTCTTCCCTGTCACCGTCCCGCTGGCGGGACACCTGGCACTCTTTTTTTGATCGGCTTTTTTTTGTATCATATATTTGAGTAATTATCATAAATTAGGTATCATTCGAAAGCTTACGAACTCAAAATTCATCCTGTGAAAACCGTTTTGAAATTGGACATTGCGTTACCATGGAAACGGTACTTTAAATTATTCTAGCGGGCTCCTCCCCTAGTGGGCATCGTCATGTTTTATATTACAACATTTATTTTAACTACTTTATAATAAAAATCTTTTCTAATCTTGACAAAACACATATCGTCGGAAAGGTCTGAGTCTCAGGGTTCCATATTTGGTGACCATTTTGTGATGGAAGGGATATTTGGACAGAAATTTACAGAAAAATGCATCAATAAAACAATCAATGGAATATGTGTGACACCCGGTGGCTATTTGTGGTACAGCGCCTAAACAAAATCTCATGGGAACTTCAATTTTTGTGATATCAACTTCAAATTTGGAACACAACTTGGTTAGACATATGGCTTTGATTTTATAGTAATTTTAGATTAAAACATTTTTGTAAAATATTTATTTTATATAAAATAAAAATATTTAGTACAGTATTTTTTATTTACAGTAAATTAAAATTTCCATAACTTTTTCATACTTTCATATTTTGAATTGTGTTCACTTCAGCAATAATCTGCCGAGTGTCTGCTTTAAAACAAGACCAAACTTAGGTCTATATTCCAAAGCATTCTTGAATTACAGCCCTTTAAGTTTGGATAGTGCATTTTCATGTGTATTCTCAAAAAGGGGGGTGACAGGTAAGGGGTTCGGTCTTGGGAGTATAAGCTTTACACTAAAATATCTCCATTTGTGTCTGAAGATGAACGGAGGTCTTATGTCGAACGACATAAGGGTGAGTAATTAATGACAGAATTTTCATTTTTGGGTGAACTAACCCTTTAACCCAAACTCTGTTGCCGCCGGGAAGTCGGTCATCATGGCATCTGCCAAATAAGAAACAAAATATTGCACAAGAAAAGCGTTGTTGACATAATGTTTTACTTTATTTACAGTAATTGTGACCAAGCTTTTGCTTGGATGCAAACTAGAGCTGGGAGTTAAGATACATGTGTGTGACATGTTTAAAGAGAGAGCCATCATTTACTCACCCCAAGTTTTTTAAAACCTGCATGGGTTTCTTTCTTCTGTTGAACACACACAAAATATATATATTTTGAAGAATGTTGGTAACCAGACATTTGATAGCCATTGACTTTCAGAGTAGGAAAATAAATACGATGGAAGTCAATGGGGCCATAAACTGTTTGATTACCTACATTCTTCAAAATATATTTTGTGTTCAACAGACGAAAGAAACAACTTGAGGGTGAGTAAATTACAGAATTTTCATTTTTGGGTTAAAAACATGTTTTAGCCACCAAGTTGCATTAACACAACGAGATAGACAATTGGGAAAGCTGATTTATTCCTGTGTGTGTGCAATGTGCTGTGCATGTAAGTGTTCTGTATATTTATTGTTGTGCTTTGTTAACTGATTGCTGGATAATTTTCAATCAACCTAGTGTCTTTAAATCCAAGAAAGTGGATCACATCACTCTAGTTCTGAGGTTTTACACTGGCTTCCTGTCTGTCAAAGAATTCTTTAAAAAAATACTTCTGCTGGTTTTTAAAGCATTGAATGGTTTAAGGTCAAAGTAAATTTCGGATCTTCTGCTGCATTATGAACCATTCTCTCAGGTCATCTGGAACAGGTCTGCTTTCTGTCCCCAGAGTCAAAACTAAACATGGAGAAGCAGAATTCAGTTTTGGTTTTTTTTTGTTTTTTTTTGCACAATTTATCTGGAACAAACTCACAGAAAATTGCAGTTCTGTGGCAACTCTTAATTATTTCAAATAAAGGTTAAAGACTTTACTGTTTGCTGCTGCCTTTTATTAACTGGAAAGGAATAACGATGATACATTTCTTGTCTTTTTACATTACCCAATGTTGATTTTATGTTTTATTTAAAGCACTTTTGACTTGTTGAAATGTGCTATACAAATTTGCCTTGCCAAGTCAAAAACAAATATTTTCATATAATGATCCACAGAGTAAAAGTATATTTGTGGCTTTCATAACAAATTATAATAGGTTGCACATGTTTCATGTTTATCCCCTTGGAGGTACCTACAGGTACATGTAGCATGTTAAGCTAACCACAACATGGCTTATTCTACAATTACTAGCTAAAATCTCACGGTTCCTACACATGATAACAAATAATGTGCACAATGAACACGTCAAAACGAAAAAACAGATACTTACAAGGCCAAAGAATGTCTTTTAACGTTTGCTGTTGCCCGTTGTTGTTCTCCTCCTCTTGTGTAAAAAAACCCTTGGATAAAACTTTGGATAAAAGCGTTTGCTAAATGACTAAATGTAAATGTAAAAGCAGACTACACAGCCCGTCCAATTCAGAGCTAAACCGTGGCTACAGATAGACCATGTCATGAAAGGACACATCTTGCAGATATTATTGACATTGCGAACATGATGGGATATCAACAATATAATGCACTACATTGCCAAAAACTACAATTAATCAGTTTTGTCTTTTGATTAAAAGTGGGCTACAAATAGCCGGTCTGTATAGGGGCTAAATCGTGGCTACGCACAGCCTACGCATAGAACATGTTAAAGAAATGAAACCAAACACCTTGTAATCACAGATGACTTTGCTTACATGATGGAATATCATACATCTCACAAGTTATTTGGGCAAAAATTACATGTAACCAAATTCAAGGTTATTTTGGCTAAAAGTGGGCTACTGATAGCCGGACTATATCGGGTCTATAGTTAACCTAGACGGTGAAATGACGGCTATTGCTTGCTGGGTTTACACAAACTGAGAAAGTCAGAAAGCGTTAGGTTGTGCCCGCTCTCCCCTATAATTTCAATGCTATGCTTCAATACATTTGTAACACTTTACAAGTCCATTTATAACATTAAATAAGGTTAATAACAGTATTGTTCATTGTTCATTTCAACATTTCAACTAATATTTAACATTTTAAAGTTGTCTCTTTGTCAGGGTCTTCCTCTGACAGTTCTGTCAGTCTTGTGTTTGTTTCATGTCTCTATGTTTGTGTTGTGTGTCGCCACGAGCAGGGCCGGCTCTAGCTCTTTGGTTGCCCTAGGCGAGATTGAGTTTTCCACCCCCCCCCCCCCCCCCTGCCCTTAATTGTTAAGCCCGCCGGCAACTATAGTTGCCAGTGTATAGTTGTAATTTTCCTACAACTAAAGATTGGAAATATAGATTGATTTGTTGAAACCAGTTATTTTGAGTTAGATGCTAAATTTCTCCTCTTATTCATATTTGACATTGAAGGGGTGCATACAACATATTTGCCCACCGGCAACTATAGTTGACACACATTCAAATACGATTTTTAAGAAAAAATACAAAAACCTGGGGAAAATAAATGCAGAACATGCCATTCAGAAAAAATTGGGCACAAATGGGTTAAGTATTTATAAAAACTATATAAACAAAAATGCTCCTATAGTTACTCCAAGACTTAAAAAGCTAATTATGACTTAAATGATACACTCTAATAAATTGCACATACAAAAATGCTACAAAGAACGTTGGAGGATATTTAACAAATTATGACTCAAACTATGGATGAACAAACAAAAATGCTTTTATAGTCACTCCAACACTTAATCAAGAAAATTAAGACTTGAAGGATCAACTGCAATACATTGGTCATACACAAATGCTAGAACGAATGTTCAAGGATATTTACCAAATATTAACTCCATAAAATGTGCAAAAACTCTCTTAAGCACCTGTAAAGACACTTAAGCAAATGATGACCCATAAACTGGATTAAATATACCCTCTACAAACAAAAGTGCTATTATGGATACACTGTACTTACCACTACAAAAATTTAAATATATAAGTTCTGTCAGGACTCCTGGGTGATCATGTGTGTGTATGTGTGTATGTATTTTTTTACCTGTTGGTGGTGGTTCCTCACGGGTTCACTGGTCCCTCCCACTCGTTTCACTAATTGTTCACCTGTCGTGTCTCATCAGTTAATTCCCTTTTTATAGCACCTTGTCCTGTCTCTCGTTGCGTGCTCATTGTTTTTTGGTTGGTCTCAGTCTCTGTTCTGTCCAAGTTGGAGGTTCTGTTTCTGTCTCTTCAGTTCTCGCAGGTTCGGTCGCAGGCATCCGGAGGCTTGTCAACGCCCGGAATTCACACGCTTGTGGTTATTCGTGAACTTGCCCTTGAGAGAACTCTGCCCTGCTTTGTCGGTGTGACTGGTACGCTTCGTTTTTAGGCGAGATCCAGTTTCTTCCTGAGTTCGGCGAGCTTCTGTCAGAAAGAGTCTCGGAGTCAAATGCAAGTTCAATGTTTATTTAGAAGTTACAATGAGAGATCTAGGCAAGGCACATATCACACTCCACAGAATTGAGTCCACACGCGGCGTCCCACGACGTAATCCACTCTGGTGGGTAACCGGAGAGAAATCCTCACTTTGAATGACTGACGAAATACTCCATGCACTGGACAGAAGACGAGGCATCGCCTGGTAGAAAAGGCAGCTCGCCGAACTCAGGAAGAAACTGGATCTCGCCTAAAAACGAAGCGTACCAGTCACACCGACAAAGCAGGGCAGAGTTCTCTCAAGGGCAAGTTCACGAATAACCACAAGCGTGTGAATTCCGGGCGTTGACAAGCCTCCGGATGCCTGCGACCGAACCTGCGAGAACTGAAGAGACAGAAACAGAACCTCCAACTTGGACAGAACAGAGACTGAGACCAACCAAAAAACAATGAGCACGCAACGAGAGACAGGACAAGGTGCTATAAAAAGGGAATTAACTGATGAGACACGACAGGTGAACAATTAGTGAAACGAGTGGGAGGGACCAGTGAACCCGTGAGGAACCACCACCAACAGGTAAGAAAATACATACACACACACACACACACATGATCACTCAGGAGTCCTGACAAGTTCTTGTAGCTCTATCCCTATCTTAAATAATAAAAGATGAACAGTTGTTTCTGGCATTTCTATTCACCTTCAAAATTGACGCAGCATTAAAATTTGGCTCGTCTGGATTTCCTTATTGTCAGTGAAATGCGTAATTATATGTAGATAACTAGCTAGCTAGTGATAGCTTAGTGACAGCAATAAAACGTCCAATGCCGTCCAATATTAGTTGATAATATTGATAATACGAAGTAAAAAAAATTTCGTTTGACACCTTTATGGCTGAGATGAGAAGACTTACCTCTATACTGGGCTTTCTTTTGATCGTCTGCCTTTCTCTTTTTCCGTCCCTGTGCACTCGAGGGTTTAGACCGCTTCATTTTTGAAGAACGCGCCAGTGCTGAGCACTTGCCTGACCTAACGCCTGAACGCCTGTGCTCGACAATATTCACTTTCAATTCAATCTAATAATCAGGTTAAGTAATTAAACGTGCGGCTGAGGTGGCGCCCAAGGATGATCATGTTTAATAAACAGTATGTTTTATTTCGCTTGTTTTAATTCTATGCTTAATGGGAAGTAAGTTTAAGGGCGCCAGCCGCGCCACTAGAGGGCGCCTGCGCGCGCCCCCAACACATTTGTCGCCCTAGGCAACCGCCTAGCTCGCCTATAGCAAACGCCAGCCCTGGCCACGAGCCTGTACCAGGAAGCCAGTTTCGTTGGCTAGCCAGGTAACTTTGAGTTAGCAGCAATCCTGGGTTTTAGGGACCATGCAAGTGGGTTTTAGCTGTGTTCATCGTCATAGTAACTTAAGCTCCACGGCTAACCTGCTCCAGGGCAGGTTATGTTCTGGATAAGAGATCTCAAACTGAAATTGGACCAATCAGCTGTGAGCTCCTCCAGTTTCTCTTGCTCCAAATTAAAGGTCACTATAAAAATATATTGTCTGGCTTTCATGATAATTACTTAGTATAATAATTTTATATGATTTATATAATGAATACACGCTTAATCCATTACACACAAGCAATGCTAATTTATAAATAATCAAGCATTTAGTTTAAATTAATATAAATAGTATATACAGATAATATGTGATAAGCTGTAGAATAGCCTGAGTTGACATATTCTCAGCATCATGGTACCAACAAGGCCAGATTGGATTGGTTTGGTTCTGTCAACTCTAATCCTGTAACCCTGAGTTTGTTCGATCATGGTACAGGCCCCACATGGCTTTGTCTGTGTTTGCCATGTGCTCTTCTTGTCCCGCCTCCTTGTTTCCAAATACCACGCCCTCTTGTTTAGTCATTGATTAGTCCTCATGTTTTCTGCTCCCTTTATTATGTGCGCTTGGCCGTTATACATTGTGCCACTGTGTGAGTTTGTTGTGCTTTTACTGTAGTTATTAGTGGTGCAACGGATCACAAAACTCACGGTTCGGATCAACTACGGATCATGAGTCACGGATCGGATCATTTTTCGGATCAGAATAAAAGGGGGAGGAGACTATTTTTATTTGCTTTCCATTTATTACATGAAAACTTTTGGTGTTAACATAACCTATATGGTTTATAGAATAACAAGGAACAAAAATAAAATAAATAAATAACCATCTGAATAAATCAAATTTGACTAAAAACAACCTGAGACGTGAAAATGGGCCTGAGCTTTTTTTTTTTTTTTTTTTTTTTTTAAAGATTAGGATGTCAACATTCTCTTGTCAGCATTGCAATTCTCTTTGTAGGCCCATACACTATTTTATAGATATCATGTTTAAACACACTACACTTAAACAACGTTTTATTGAATTCATTACTTTGTATTTATATAGCCTAATACCTACTTTAGATGTATATATTACGTTGCTCATGCAAATTGCAAAACAGACAATAGACTATGTTAAAATAACAAATATTTTAAATTAAAACTTACGCTTTTCTTTCGTTTTTAAATCTTTTTACAAGAAATCCTGCAGGTCATAAAGAACTTTGTTTTTCCACCTCCAAGAAAGGACAGGTGCTCTCCATTATTTCTCCTTGTTTACTAAAAGGCTGTTTTCCTTTGGCAAAAAGCCATGTGTTGACTTTAAAACCGAGTAGACTTTACATTATATGCATCTGTGGTGGAATTACTAGATTTTCGCATCGATACATGAATGTTTTAATGCGGATGCGCTGTCACTTTAAATCAGCGCCAGCACATCAAAAAATAGACTGTGCGGAAACGATCGCAGCACAGCTGTATGGCTACGCGCTCCTGGAGCGCAATGACGGACCGAAGCCGCGTGCAGTGAAAGCTGTATCCGTTAACAAGGGTACGGAAAAATACGCACCGCATATGCACTGCAAACGGAGTATGTGTGAAACGGGCTTCAGCAGGTGCCATGCCCGATGTATGCGCCACTTTCATACGGATTTCTCGTGCCACAGTGCCTACATAATGTTACAGTTTTGTCCACACCCTTCTTCGTCATCATTATATTTTACGGGGAAGCCAAACTGCTCCCATACATGTGATTTGAATAATGTGGGAGGCTTTTCAAGTTCTTCTACTTCTCCGCTAGCCACTGTTGACTGATTAACATGCCCTGTTCACGTGAACACGTGTTTCTCTGAAACTCAGCATCGAGTTTAAAGGAACGAGATCGCTTAAAAAGCAATATCGGTCTTTTAGTCTGCTATCGCTAAACAATTCAGATTAATCCACAAGTAAAAAAAAAAGCCCAATAAATCCGCGGGTCACGTGCGTGCCGAACCGTGGGTCGTGATCCGTACGGATCACGGATCAACTGTGATCCGTTACACCCCTAGTAGTTATTGTTAAGTGTTAGTTCTGCCATTGGTCTTGTTTCCTGTGTCTCTAGTTCCTGCCCTGCAAGCAGAGGTTCCCTGGCCGCTTGCTCTCCTTGCCTAGCAGAGCCTGAGATTCCCGAGTGCATAGCCTGCTGTGCTTCGAGTTCCTGCCGGGCCATCGCTGATATCCTCTGGTCTCGTTCTGCTCTGCCATAACTGCTCTCCAGCCTACATCATCTTGAGCTAGTTACAGTGCTTGCTCTTCCTGCTTGCCTGTGTTTGTGTCTCATACCTGCCCACTGTTTGGACTGTGTTCACCTCCTCACCATATCTTGTTTTGTTAATAAACTCCTGAACACTCATTCCTGCATTCAAGTCCTCCCTCATATATCCGTGACACTCTTAAAGGTTAGTTCACCCAAAAATGAAAATTCTGTTATTAATGACTGACCCTCATGTCGTTCGACACCCCCGTTCATCTTCAGAACACAAATGAAGATATTTTAGTGTAAATCCGATGGCTCAGAAAGGCCTCCATTGGCACAATGCACTTTACACTCTCAAGACTTGAAAAAAGCACTAAAAAAAGCACTAAAGACGTCGTTACAAACTAAAGTAAACTAAGATTCATAACGCTCCGAACCGCTGAATCGACTCCCTGATTCATAACGCTCCGAACCGCTGAATCTACTCACTGATTCATAATGCTCCGAACCGCTGAATCGACTCACTGATTCATAACGCTCCGAACCGCTGAATAGACTCACTGATTCATAACACTCCGAACCGCTGAATCGACTCACTTATTCATAACGCTCCAAACCGCTGAATCAACTCACTGATTCATAACGCTCCGAACCGCTGAATAGACTCACTGATTCATAACGCTCCGAACCGCTGAATCGACTCACTGATTCATAACGCTCCGAACCGCTGAATCGACTCACTGATTCATTACGTTCCGAACTGCTGAATCGACTCGCTGATTCATAACGCTCCGAACCGCTGAATCGACACGCTGATTCATAACGCTCCGACTCACTGATTCATAACGCTTCGAACCACTGAATCGACTCGCTGATTCATAACGCTCCGAACCGCTGAATAGACTCACTGATTCATAATGCTCCGAACCGCTGAATCGACTCACTGATTGCCACAGGCCTATAGTCATTCAGGCATGTGACATTGGTCTGTTTAGGGACAGGAATAATTGTGGCTGCCTTAAAACATGATGGTACCCAGGACCTGGACAGTGACAGATTAAAGATGGTTGTAAAGACCACTGCCAGCTCGGCCGCACAGTCCTTTAGTACCCGGCCCAGTACTCCGTCTGGACCAGATGCCTTCCTGTGGTTGATGTTACCCAGGCAGAGTCTCACTTCATGAACGCTCAGGACAGGTGAGGAATCGTCGTCGGAGGGCAGGTTGGGCCATGAAGCATCCTTATTCTCCCTGTCAAAACAGGCATAGAAATTATTTAGTGGAAGAACCACTCACGGAGGCAGATGTTATTCCCTTGTAGTCCGATATTGCTCTTATTCCCCTCCCACACTTGTCTTGAGTCTGTGGAGGTGTTAAAATGTGCTTCAATCCGCCTTTTATAGTCCAATTTGGCAGACTTGACGCCCCTTCTAAGAGCACTCCTTGCTGTACTGTAATTCCCTCTGTTACCAGACCTATAGGCTGCATCCCTGTCCTTAATCAGTAGCCGAACTTTGTGTGTCATCCACAGTTTTTGGTTGGGAAAAATATGGATCAGCTTCCAGGATGTGACCCTGTTGACACAGAAATTGATATAATCCATTACTGTGGTTGTATACTCATCAAAAGACTGGCGTGTCAATAACTCCCGGTCTCTAAAAACATCCCAGTCTGTGTAGTGGAAACAGTCCTGCAGCTCAAACATAGCATTTTTAGGCCATATTCTAACTGGTTTCATCACAGGCCCAGCTGACTTAATAATGGGAGTATACTGGGTATAAAGCATAAGTGAGATGTTGTCACTCAATCCTAAATGAGGATATGCATGTACTTTGTAAGCATCAACTACATTAGTATACACCTGATCCAATGTTTTATCTCCTCTGGTTGCACACTTCACATTACGAAGGAATTTGTGAAAAACAGTCTTTAAGTCAGCATGATTAAAATCCCCAGCTGCTATACAGACACTATCAGGGTGTGCAGCCAGGCTATTATTGATATTGTTGTGTAGCTGAGCTAGGGCCAATTTAGCATTAGCATCAGGTGGGATATATACAGCACAGATATACACAACAGAAAATTCTCTCGAGAGATAAAACGGCCTGCATCTAAGCAGCATGAACTCCACGTCAGGGCAACAGAGACTTTTGACTACAGTGGTATTTGTGAACCAAGAGTTGTTAATATAGATACACAAGCCTCCGCCGATCTTCTTACCCGAGTCAGCTGTTCTGTCTTCTCGGTGAACGGTGAGGCCGGGGTGATGTAATCCAGCCAGGTTTCCGTGAAGATCATGCTACAACAATTGGCTATATTCCTCTGTGTTGTCAGTTGCAATCGAATTTCATCCATCTTGTTGCGGATTGATCGGGCATTGGAGAGGAAGATGGTAGGAAGTGGGGGCTTAGATGGGTTAGCCTTTACCCTAGCCACCACGCCAGCCCGCTTGCCTCTCTTCTGCCGCCGCTCACAGCGTCTCCTCCTCCGTCTCGTTGCTGCGTGTGGCCTTAGAGGTGGCTTAACGATCTCTGGAGGGATAAGAAGCTCCGCCGTTAAACGCCCCTTGTCCCCGGTGTTGAGTTCGAGGAGCTTGGTACGACTGTACTGAATTGCCTCAGTTGGATGGATAAGTAACAGTGTGCACAACAATAGCACCACCATGATAAGTCGAGAGAGCCCAAATGCTGCTGCATCTATGCGCGCCGCCATCTTGGATAAATGTGAAAAAATGTCATAAAATACCACTCAGAATAGACACACAACTGTGGTTCAGGCAAAACATACCTTGATAATCTTCACTGCATGCATATTTATAACAAAAGGAAATATAAAACACAACCCTGCCTCTTTTTGTTTACATAAAAAAAAACATATGTGGTTCAGACAATAAGTGTGCATATATATGATTATCACTGTAATAAAATTAAATATGACATAAAACACAACACAGTCTCTTTTTTGTTAAATGTCAGTTTATGAGTGATCAATAATAGCCATTATAAAAGTATAAGTAAAAGGTATATAGCTATACAATAAATAAAGCAAACAATTCAGTCAAACAAAGTTAACGCTAGTCGGCTACAACGTTAAAGTTAAATAGCCTGAAAAATACTTTGCCCTCATTCAAAACGATTTGGCAGGGAACAAATGATAGATTCATGAGAGCAAAGATGGGCCGTTAGATCTACACAAGATGAGCTATATCTCATGTTAAACCACCACAGAGACATAAGAGCCAGCGGCAGACGGCAGAAGGACTGGCCGAGAAAAGGCTGCTCTCGCCGAGGTTAATAAGCGCTGAGCGCCGCTGATCCACTGGAGCTCACACAGGCCCATCGCAAGGGGGGTGCGAGGCCCTGTGCGAACGTGATGTGCGAGGCCCGGGGGTATAGCCTATTAACAGGGGTCTACTGTTGCTATAGTGATGAACAATTTGATGATTCTGTGGACATTTAAGAAAAAAAATTGTATATTCAGTTTAACAGCATTAGGGTCAGTATTTCCTCTGTGAACATGCGCTAAATTGATGTCTGACAATTTCATTGCTTTTTGCAGTTTTCAGATTTAAAAACGTCTTGGTTACGTATGTAACCCTCGTTCCCTGAGGAGGGAACGGAGACGTACGTTAGTGACTAACGAATGGGGGCTTCACTTAGAAGCCAATCATCTTTGAGAATTTAACAACGCCCAATGGCAGTGCCAATGCCATGGGCATGCGGAATTTGCATGCGTAACTCCGCCCCACCGTGTGGGTATATAAGGAAGTACGCTGGCAACATCGCATTATGTTACTGCTGCAGAGCCAAGACTGAACTCCGCGATTCCAGCAGCACAGCTGACGTGGCTAAGGAACGTACGTCTCCGTTCCCTCCTCAGGGAACGAGGGTTACATACGTAACCAAGACGTTCCCTTTCGTTCAGTCACTACGACGTACGTTAGTGACTAACGAATGGGGGTTCCAATATAACAACGCCACTCAGCTGTCTTCCAGTGCCCTGCGGAAGTGAGATCCCGCTGTATAGAGCCGAAGGACTCCCACTTATCACAGGAATACCAAGGTACACTGCATATTCCAGTGGAGATATGCCAAGAGTGCCTACCCGTAGGGAGGACTTAGAGAGTACACATATGACCCGCTAAGGGCTGCATATGGAAGAACTCTAGGGTACCAGCCGAAGGTGGATTTTTAACCCGAGGGGTGGCAGAGGCTTGCCAAGGGAAAGACACCTGCTCACTGAGGAGGCTTATGGTGGAAATACTCATGTGGGGGTCGCTGGAGGGGAACCATGCACACGGGGCACCTGGCCGGACATGGGGGTCTGGGCTCGAAAGGGCAGACTGAACTGATGTCGGCGTCGACAGTGCTGGAGGAGCTCAGGGCTCTCGGGGAGCTCACCTGAGGGAAATATTGCATGTATCCAGTCCGTGGAGTGGAATGGCGAACAAGCAAAGACACCTGAGCCTGGTCCATTACCGGCCACTAGCAGAGGCGAGTACATAGTCGGACACTGGCTCCACTCTGAGATTGTAGAATCTGGCAAATGTGTTAGGTGTCACCCAGCCTGCAGCTCTGCAGATGTCTGTTAGCGAGGCGCCATGCGCTAGAGCCCAAGAGGAGGCCACACTCCGGGTGGAGTGTGCCCTCACACCAAGGGGACATGGTCGACCTTGCTGCTGGTAAGCCAAAACAATGGTGTCCACTATCCAGTGAGACAACCTCTGCTTTGAGAGAGCTCTTCCCTTCCGTTCTCCACCATAACAGACAAAGAGCTGGTCTGAGGTCCTGAAACACTGCGTCATGTCTACGTAAGCGCGGAGAGCGCGTACTGGACAGAGCAATGCCTAGGCTGGGTCTGCCTCCTCCAAAGGCAGCGCTTGCAGGTTCACTACCTGATCTCTGAAAGGGGTGGTAGGAACCTTGGGCACATATCCAGGCCGGGGTCTCAGGATCACGTGAGAGTTAGCCGGCCCGAATTCTAGGCACACTTCGTCAACCGAAAATGCCTGCAGGTCCCCGACCCTCTTAACGGAGGCCAATGCGGTCAGCAGAGCCGCCTTCATCATCAGGAACTTAATATCGACCGACCGCAAAGGCTCAAAGGGAGGCCTCTGCAGAGCACTTAGAACTACTGAGAGGTCCCAAGAGGGTACGAGAGGAGAGCGAGGGGGATTCAGTCTCCTTGCCCCCCTCAGGAACCTGATGATCAGGTCGTGCTGACTTACCTTCTTGTCCCCCAAGAGGTCGTGATGGGCAGATATTGCAGCCACATACACTTTAAGGGTGGAGGGAGACAGCCTTCGCTCCAACCCCTCTTGGAGGAACGAGAGCATGGACCCGATTGGGCATTTCCAATGGTCTTTCTTGGCGGGAAGAGCACCAGGTGACGAAGAGGTTCCACTTCAACGCATAGGCATGCCGAGTGGACTCTGCCCTAGCGGAAGTGATGGTGGCAACCACCGCAGGTGGTAGGCCACTCAAACCTGCCGCGTCTCATCCAGAAGCCACACGTGGAGCTTCCAGAACGCTGGACGCGGGTGCCATAGGGTGCCCCGTCTCTGAGAAACGAGGTCCGGTCTCAGAGGAATAGGCCAGGGAGGGGCTGTTGCAAGGAGTAGTAGTTCTGAGAACCAGGTCTGGCTGTGCCAATACGGGGCGACCAACATGACCTGCTCTTTGTCCTCCCTGATCTTGCACAGTGCCCGTGCGAGAAGGCTCACTGGGGGGAACGCATATAAGCGTAGGCCCGCGGCCAGCTGTGCGCCAGTGCATCCGTGCCGAGCGTGCCCTCAGTCAGGGAATAATACAGGCTGCAATGGGAAGAGTCGTGGGAGGCAAACAGATCTACCTGTGCGTCGCCGAACTGTTCCCAAATCAGCTGGACCGTCTGGGGATGAAGTTTCCATTCTCCAGGAAGTGGCTGAACCCGTGAGAGCTCGTCGGCTGCACGGTTCAGGTCTCCCGGGATGTGGACAGCACGAAGGGACCTCAGGTGCTTCTGACTCCATAGAACGAGATGGCGGGCGAGTTGAGATATACGGAGGGAGCGTAGACCGCCCTGGTGGTTGATGTACGCTACTGGCCGTGTTTTCTGTCCGGACTAGTACGTGTTGACCCCTCAGCAACGCTAGGAAGCGGTGCAGGGCGAACCATACTGCTGGCAACTCGAGGCAATTGACATGAAGAAGGCGCTGGGGTCCTGTCCAGGAGCCCGCGGCTGCTTGTCCATTGCACATTGCACCCCAGCCCGTGGAGGAGGCATCTGTTGAGACAACAATATGCCTGGAAACTCGTCCTAAGGGCCCCCGGCCCGTAGAAATTAGGTTCGGCCACGGGGTGAGGGTCTGCAGGCAAGCCCGAGTCACTGGGACCTGGAGCGTGCCCGAATGCCATGCACATCTCGGGACTCGATCGTGAAGCCAAAGCTGAAGCGGCCTCATATGAACAATCCGAGCGGCGTTACTGCGGCTGCGGATGCCATATGCCCCAGGAGCCTCTGAAATAACTTCAGTGGGACCGCACTCTTGCTCTTGAACTAACGAAGGCAAGTCAGCAGTGACTCTGCGCGCTTGCTGGTAAGCAGTACGCACATGGCGAGCGATACTGAGAAAAGAGTAAAACCAAGTAAAACCATACTGAGAAAAGAGATCCTCTGCACGGGGCAGAGTCGCTCTTCTCCCAGTTAACCCGAAGGCCCAGACGGGCTAAGTGCCGGAGCACTTGGACTCTGTGTTCGCACACCTGCTCTCGAGAGTGACCCAGTATGAGCCAGTCGTCGAGGTAGTCCAGGATGCGAACCCCGTGCTGCCTGAGTGGCGCAAGGGCTGCCTCGATAGACTACGTGGAGTAACGAGGGGACAGAGCTGACCCGAATGGGAGGACCGCGTTCTGAATGTCTGCCCCTCGAAGCAAACCGTAGGAATGGTCCGCGTTGAGGAAGGAGACATGGAAGTAAGCGTCCTTCAGGTTGATCGCTGCAACCAATCTACCGGACGAACGCGTCCTCTGCGGCGAACGGACTGAGGCAACTGAGCCGGCGGCTGGGTGCAGCAGCTGGCCGCCGGGGCAGTACGTGTTAAAGCCTCAGTCTGCTCTAGGGCGGCCGAGAACCGTTGGGCGCAGTTCTCAGCCGCGCCACCGAAGAGGCCAGCCTGGGATATGGGCGAGTTGAGGAGGTGGGCTCAGTCAACCTTCACCACATCACCAGGCCAGGTGTTTCTCCTGGACCACAGCTGTGGACATCGCCCGACCGAGGAAGCGTGTGGCCACCTTCACCGCCCGGAGGGCGGGATCAGTGGCGGCACGCAGCTCATTGAAGAGCCCTGGGTCGGCTCCACCCTTGTGCATGTGCAAAGGGGCGGCGGCCTGCCCATAGCTCTGCAGGATCAAGCCACCGAAGTAGATGAGCCCACAGGCTTTGGGAGGGTGCTTAGGATAGCCACTACACGTCAAAGCCCTCTGTGGACACCGTAGTGCGCAACAGAGAGTTCGACAGTGGGGGGGACCCCAGTGTACCCTTAGGCCGCGGCCCCATCAAGGGCAGAGAAGGCAGAGGAGGCCACCAAACGGTCGCGGGAAGCACGGGGACTTCCTGAACCGCGTGATCTCCTCATGCACCTCGGAAGCGAAAGGCATTGGGGGCGGGGCCCAACAGCTGTCGGGTGCCACCCCCAAAAACCAATCGCACAACCACGAGCACTCACAACAGGGCGGAGTTCCACACCAGCGCGAGGCTCGCGGCTGCCCGAGATAACATGGCTGTCAACTTAAGGTCAGATCAGGCAGCGCTGACACACCCAAAGGCGGAGCACAACCTAATCGTCATCCCCAAAGGACTCTAGCCCACCTTGAGATGCGGCGATCGACATCTCATTGCTATCTGGAGTGTGAACGAAACGAACGGGGCGTCAGAGACGGTCCCGCTGCTTCAGTCCAGCACTCGCGGGAAGCGATGTGCGAGAGTGGGGCGTGGCCCGAGGAATGATCGTCTGGGTTCTTAATACCACGGCACCGCCCTCAGGTCACCTTGGCCACCAGCCAAAGTACCACCTCTCTCGGAGACGGTAGATTGGGGTGTGGCAGAGGGGACTCTCTCTCCTCACGGAGAACACTGAGTCTCGACCGCGACATCGCGATGGTCACGTTCCCACAGTGGGAACATGACACATCCACAAACACTGCCCGAACGTGCTGAAGCCCAAACACGTTGAGCAGTGAATGTGCCCATAGACAGCAACGGAGATCCATCGCACCCGGAAGTGCACGGGCGAACCGTCTTGAAAAAGACGTGCCACGCGCAAGCTCTTTTTGTGAGAGGAAAGCTCTGCAGAGTGCCGAAGTGCCCAGGGAAACACACACACACAGCTGTTGCAGATCACTGCACAGATCAGCAGGCAGGCAATGTGAGATCGCTGGAACGCACTGTCACACCAACACCCTGGAGAACCGCTCGTCTCGAAGACTGAAGAGAGAACTTCAGGATTCAGGCTTGTAGGAGTGAAGAGATGCTCTTGGCTCCAAAGCAGAAACATAATGCGATGTTGCCAGCGTACTTCCTTATATACCCACACGGTGGGGCGGAGTTACGCATGCAAATTCCGCATGCCCATGGCATTGGCACTGCCATTGGGCGTTGTTAAATTCTTGAAGATGATTGGCTTCTAAGCAAAACCCCCATTCGTTAGTCACTAACGTACGTCGTAGTGATTGAACGAAAGGGAACTACTGTTTAAAACGTGTAGAGATAGAGTAGGCTTTACTCGTTCTGCGGTGCCATTACTCTCACTGATTCTTTGAAGGGTGAGTAATAGTTAGGCTGCGCTTAGTTAACTTTAATAGTGTTAAATAAAAAACCTTGTGTGTGTACTGTCCAGGGGGGATTCTAGGATTTTCATTGTAGGGGGGCTCAGTTATTGGCTTTTTATTATTACTTATAAAGCAAATATTAATGCCTTGTTCTGTATGACCATATTGTACATCCCTTAGTCATACAATGTAGGCAAGTTTATAATCAATGAAGTCCCAAATGTGATGTAGTAAGGGGTAATATGATCTACATGTGCATTTTAAGATGTTCTGAACGCCAAAAAATTTGATAACAATACCTTGAAAACCATGTCAGTGGGCAGATATGACTGATCAAGTTTTTCCATTTTCGTCAGTGAAGACAGTAAACATATGTTTAACTGATATTTATAGGTTTTATGAATAATTTTCATAGACATGTTAAGGCTTCCAGGAAAGCTAGGTAACTAAATGTATTCAATTAATTCACAATATGCAAACATTCATTACTAATATTATGCCTAATCTGAAGATAATGGCTCTGTTAATATTTCTTGTTTGTGAAGTATATTATAAATGACATAACATAGGCCTATTTCAATTCAAAATGGTGAAATTAGACAAATGTTTATTAATTTGCCTGAATATTTTTGTCCTTTGTTTAACATTTCTGATTAAAGAAGTAGCTGTCAAATATGAAATGTTTAGTTTAGCTACATATCTCGCACTTGACGTCGAGTCGTGCTGCCAAAAGACCAGGTTGTGGCAGAGGAAGTGCTCCTAACAGCCCTCATAGAAGTTTAAGGGCTCCTTAATTCTAAACCACTCGGTTATGCCTCCTCTGATGTGGCTGATCCGGAACCCATCACGCCATGATTCAAATTATTTTATAATTTTGAGTCATGAAAATTAGTTTGAATCTGCTTATTTTATATCCTTCAGATGAAGAAGAAACCGCATCTTCCGTGTTTAATTTCTGGTTAAAAATAATTATTGAACGGAATAATTTTCCCGGTCCTCCGCAGGCGTGGCTCAGGTGAGCTCTCGGTTTTCTTTTGGTTTTGTTTCAAGCTGTTGAAATTGCTTTGAGTTCGGGTAAGAATCAAATTAAGATACATGAAATATGAACACAGCCTATGTGTTACAAACAGAGGTGACATGGAGAACAAAGGCAGGTGAAAGCAGAGTTTATTTCTTAACCCGGAAGTGAGCAGGTGCGGTGAGAGTCAGAGTGTGAGTTTCTGTTAATGCTGGATATGTAGATGATACGATACGTCTTTGAATCTTGAACACAGGAACAATGGATCGAAGGAGACGAGGAGACACTCAGGGTTCGTAGGAGATCAGGTAGGTTATCAGGTGAGTCCGAGGAAGCAAGCATGTAGGGTCATGTGCAAACGTTACCGGACAGTGACTGAGTGTGAGCGTGGGGCTTAAGTGCAGGTGTTGATTACTGTGGTGATGACGTGCAGGTGTGTGTGCTCAGTACTCTGGTGATTGGGATCGTTGTGGTTGTGAAGAGGTGGGGCCTGGCGTGCTTGTAACATTACCCCCCCTCCACGACCATCTCCTGAGGGCCGAGGACCCCGACGCCGTGGTGGTCGGCCTCTACCCCGCGGTGCCGGTCGATCAGGGGGGGTAGCATGGAATGTCTCTAGTAGATTCGGGTCAAGGATGTCATGCCTGGGTACCCACGATCTTTCTTCAGGGCCGTACCCCTCCCAGTCTACCAAGTACTGGAGTTGACCACCACGACGCCGGGAGTCCAAGATGTCCTGGACCTGATATGCTGCGCCGTTGTCAACAAGAAGTGGAGGGGGAGGCTCCGGAGTAACGCCAGGCTCTGGGGAAACAGAAACAGAGGGGTAGTGAGGTTTCAGGAGAGACACGTGGAAAGTGGGGTGAATCCGGTACTGAGGGGGTAGTTGGAGTTTGTACGTCACCGGATTGATCTGCTGCAGGATCTCGAAGGGGCCAATGAACCTGGGACTCAACTTTTTACACTGCAGACGCAGTCTGATGTCCCGGGTGGACAGCCAGACCTTCTGCCCCACCTGGAACGTCGGAGCATCGGAGCAGTGAAGGTCGGCTGTCAACCTGCGTCTGCAGAGGGCCCGTTGTAGTTGGTGATGGGCTGAGTCCCAGACCCTCTCACTCTCCCGGAACCAGTAGTCAACCGCAGGGACGTCGGAGGGTTCCCCGGACCAGGGGAAGAGGGGCGGTTGATAGCCGAGTACGCACTGGAAAGCTGTCAGTGGGTTGTCGAAGTGAGTTCTGTGCGTACTCGGCCCATCCTAGGAACTGGTTCCAGGAGTTCTGGTGGCCGTGACAGAAGGTACGGAGGAAACGGCCAATCTCCTGGATCTTTCTTTCCGTCTGCCCGTTCGTCTGAGGATGGTATCCGGACGTGAGGCTGACGGTCACACCTAGGAGTGTGAAGAAGTCCTTCCATACCTTGGAAATGAATTGAGGACCTCTGTCAGATACGATGTCTTCGGGAATGCCATAATACCGGAAGACGTGGTTAAACATGGCTTCTGCGGTCTCTAGGGCTGTGGGAAGTCCTCGTAGTGGGAGCAGCCGGCAGAACGAGAAGCGATCAACCACTACGAGGATACAGTTACAGTTCTCAGAATTGGGCAGGTCTGTGATGAAGTCCACCCCTAGGTGTGACCACGGACGGTTAGGAATGGGCAGAAATAGGAGTTTCCCAGCTGGCAGGTGTCGAGGGCTTTTAGCCATGGCGCATTCCCGGCATCCCCGCACGTACCTTCTGACATCAGCTGGCACGTGTGGCCACCAGAAGCGCTGGCATAGCAGCGAGAGGGTTTCATTGACCCCAGGGTGACCAGTGCCCATTGATGTGTGTGAAGAGTGAACCAGAGGGATGCGTTGTGTGAAGAGTGATGTATTGCAAGCCCGGAGGACAGCCCGGCGGCACGTTGGTGGAGGCATTGGTAGAGGGAAGGGTCTCTTCTGACCATGTGATGGGATTGAGGAAGAGCTTCGTGGGGAGAATGGGTTCCTCTTCTTCCTCGGAACGTTCCTCTGGGCCGTGGATGCGGGAAAGGGCATCCGCCTTGATGTTCTTGGCCCCTGGCCGGTAGGAAATGTGGAAGTCGAACCTCGTGAAGAAGAGTGCCCAGCGAGCCTGTCGGGGGTTGAGTCGTCTTGCCTCTCGGAGATACCCCAGGTTTTTATGGTCAGTGAGGACCAGGAACGGATGTTTGGAACCCTCTAGCCAGTGCCTCCACTCCTCCAGTGCGAGCTTGATGGCAAGGAGCTCTCGGTTGCCGATGTCATAGTTAACCTCCGCCGGGCTGAGGTTGCGGGAGAAGAAGGCACATGAATGGAGACGGCTGGGGTTCCCCTGCTGCTGAGAAAGGACCCCACCCACCCCGGTGGTGGAGGTGTCAACCTCCACGACAAAGGGAATCTCGGGATCAGGATGGACCAGGAGGGGAGCTGTCGTGAAGGTGTCCTTCAGGGTCTGGAAGGCTTGGGTGGCGGATGGGGTCCAGGACAGAGACTTGAGCTTGTTACGGAGAAGGCTGGTGAGGGGACTGGCGATGGAGCTGTAGTTTTGAATGAAGCATCGATAGAAATTTGCGAAACCCAGGAATCGTTGAAGTTCTTTCACGGAAGTGGGAGTTGGCCAAGACCGGATGGCTTCCACCTTCCTCTCATCCATCTGGATGCCACTGTGATCAATGTTGTACCCGAGGAACTGCACAGAGGGCTGGTGGAAGGAGCACTTCTCGGCCTTGAGGTAGAGCTGGTAGTTCCTCAAGCGTTGTAGGACCTCCGCAACGTGACGGCGATGGTCGGCCATGCTCCAGGAGTAGATCAAGATGTCATCTATGTATACCAGCACGAACCTGTGGAGACACTCCCAGAGCACCTCGTGGATGAAGTCCTGGAATACGGAGGGGGCGTTGGCGAGTCCATATGGCATCACTAGATACTCGTAGTGACCAGTGGGCGTGACAAAGGCGGTCTTCCACTCGTCCCCCTCACGTATCCGGATGAGGTTGTAAGTGCTGCGGAGGTCCAACTTCGTGAACACAGTGGCACCACGGAGATGTTCCAGGGCAGCTGGGACGAGAGGAAGGGGGTAACGGAACTTAACTGTAATGTTGTTTAATGACCGGTAGTCGATACAAGGCCACAAGCCTCCGTCCTTCTTTGCCACGAAGAAGAAGCTCGAAGCAGCAGGGGAGGTGGATGGACGGATGTAGCCTTGCTCCAGCGCCTCCTTGATGTACTCCTCCATGGCCTTCTCCTCCGGAAGAGAAAGGGGATAGATTTTCCCCCTGGGCACTGGTTCACCTGGCAGCAGATCGATGGCGCAGTCCCATGGCCGATGGGGAGGCAGCTTAGAGGCCCGTTGGGGACAGAAGACGTCTCTGAAGGGGGCGTAACAGGAAAGGACATCCACCGATCGTCTCTCTACCGGACTCTCGATGGATGTGGCACAGACAGGGAGATCTTGGGGACGCGGAGAGGGACGAATCGGTGGAGATGGGAAGCAGTCTGGGAAGCAGCTGTCGCCCCACTTCAGGACTTCTCCTGTCTTCCAGGAGATGACTGGGTTGTGCTGCTCTAACCACGGGCGCCCTAAGATGATGTCAGCGGTGGATTCCTCCAGAACCAGCAGGTGTAGTTGCTCCATGTGGAGGATTCCGACTTGCACTCCGATGGGACCCACGGAGCAACTAACCTGCCCCCGACTGAGTTGTCTGCCTGTTATCGACTGGACTTGGTAGGTCGTCTTAGTTGCAGACGTGCGGAGCTTGAGCTGACGGCAGAGGGTTCCCGAGATGAAGTTCCCCGCTGACCCAGAATCGAGGAGGGCAGTAACTGAAAGGGAAATTCCAGCAGCAGTAAGGTTCACAGTTGTGGTGAGTGGCTTCATCTTAGAGAGAGAAGGGATGATTGCACTCACCATGGGTCGAGGAGGACGGACTGGGCATTCAGAAATGTAATGCCCAGGTAGACCGCAGTAGAGGCAGAGATTCTGGGTCAGCCGTCTCTGCCGTTCAGCTGATGTCAGTCGGGTGTTCTCCAGTTGCATGGGCTCGGGGTTGGGTTCTGGAGTGCTGACATCACCTGTTCGGCGGAGGAAAAATGACGACTGGCCCTGGTGTTCTTCCATGCACGACTGCATACGAGTGGCGAAGCGGATGGAGAGTTGGATGAAGCGTTCTAGCCCGACGGTATCCTCATATGCAGCGAGATGCAGCCGCACCCGGGGATCCAGACCCTGTCGGTAGGTCGTAATCAAGGACTGCTCGTTCCATCCACTAGCAGCAGCGAGGGTTCGAAACTGTAGAGCATACTCATTAACTGTGGAGGTACCTTGTTTCAGATGATATAACTTTTCTCAGATCGACGAATCCCATGATGGTTTTCCAAAGACCTCCTTAAAGTGAGGCATGAATCCCGACAGGGTCTGGATCACTGGACTGTCTGTGGACCACATGGATTCCGCCCAACGGAGCGCTTTACCGGAGAGTTGAGATGTGATGAACGCTACCTTAGCGCGATCGTTGGGGTACAGGCGCGGCTGCATCTCCAGGACCAGCGAACATTGCAGAAGGATCCGTTGCAATCCTCTGCCGAACCAGAGAAGGGCGCCGGTCTGGCCATGGGACTGGCGTACTCGGGGGGCGAAGAAGTGGTTGTGTGGATCCCGTAAGTGTTCGCCGGTGAAGGTGCTGGTGTGCTGGTGGAAAAGGGCTCGCCGAACGGCGTCAACGAGCTCTTGGAAAGGATCCGGGGTGCTCATCCTGGTGCGCTGTGTTGGTCCGGTATTCTGTTACAAACAGAGGTGACACGGAGAACAAAGGCAGGTGAAAGCAGAGTTTATTACTGAACCAGGAAGTGAGCAGGTGCGGTGAGAGTCAGAGTGTGAGTTTCTGGTAATGCTGGATATGTAGATGATACGATACGTCTTTGAATCTTGAACACAGGAACAATGGATCGAAGGAGACGAGGACCAGGAGACAGGACGAGACGAGGAGACACTCAGGGTTCGATGGGGATCAGGTAGGTTATCAGGTGAGTCCGAGGAAGCAAGCATGTAGGGTCATGTGCAAACGATACCGGACAGTGACTGAGTGTGAGCGTGGGGCTTAAGTGCAGATGGTGATTACTGTGGTGATGACGTGCAGGTGTGTGTGCTCAGTACTCTGGTGATTGGGATCATTGTGGTAGTGAGGAGATGGAGCCTGGCGTGCTTGTAACACTATGATGATGTAATGCTTCCTCAGTGTTTATGAAATATTAGCCACAGTAGACAATTGTTTGCTTCGTTAAGTTATTGTACGCTTATAGTATCCTATGCTTAAAAGTGGGATTGGAACAGGCCCGTAACCTAATTTTTTTTTTTAAAGTGGACCTTGTTTCTTAAAGGGGTACTTCAGCGCTGAGAAGATGAATGTGTATTTAAACTGTGTCATTTATTTAGTAGAAATGGGAAATTATATTTGAATTTGGTGCCTTCTAGACTGAGAAAAGACAGAAAATACATTTTTGTCTCATGTGGATGAAAGACAAAAACTCCCAGAATGCACTTGCTTCGCTGCCCTACTAACCACTCCCAAAGCCACGGCTACTGGTTAGCAGTAGCACTTGCCCACCGTGGCACCGCCCCATCGTCGTTTTGATATTCATAGTAATAAAATTATTTCGTTCAGTTAGAGAACAGACACTAAAGTTAAAAACTGAACGTCTTTTCAATAAAGTGTGTGTTAAATGTCCGTGCCCTGACATAGACTATGCTACCCATAATGCATGTGTTCATATGTAGTTCTGCTCGCTCATGGTTTTGCTAGGCGCTTTCACTTCGTGTGGTCCAGGGCCATGAGAGCAGTATTCACGGTGCAGAGAATTGCCATCCTCTGTTAATCCTGCGCTAGTCTTGTGTGTAGAAGTGCTTTGTGCGTCCTTAAGATGTAAGTACGGCTTTGCATGAATGACGCATTTATTGTTATTCGCCCAGGTGGCGAAGTTGTTATAGCCGTGTTATTTTCTACTGCTATACTGCTGATGCCGCTACGGCGCTCCACAAGTGCTCCTAAAGTAGCCATCTACTGTATATACTTTAGTTATTGCCTTGCAAATAACTGCAAATATTATATTTAATGTATAGTTCGCCTGTTTTTGCACTTTATTTATGGCATTTATGCAAGTTCATTTATAGTGTTAGAACTCCCACTAGTGGTTTTTTGTTGTACTGCGGGTAATTTCTTTATGCATCTGTATGTCACCATAGCCTACATGTTTACTGATATACATTTTATTGAATTTTGTTTCAGATGACCACACACACACAAACACACCTTTTTGTCATATTAATACCTATAAACCTTCATCATCTCCATGTACCTGACTCCTCCTCAATAAATTCTCAAACTGCACCATTGGATTTGCCTATTCCTTCTGACCGAGGAAGACTCAGTTGACGAGCAATCCAAAATCAGCCGCTGACGCACACAGTCTATTACAGTGTGAGTGAGCCGAACGAAAGTCACGACACAAACGCAGCAGTGTCAGATCTCATTTATCTCGAGAAGAGCTGAATAGAGCTGAGGTAAGTGCGTGTCCAGTCTGCCGCGTTATCAGATCACGCCTATGGAAGCTAAACTTTCATGGGAATTCATTGAAAAGTTGAAAACTCACTTTGCTCCGCACCGCTCCGTTATTAATGCAGAGCCGAGCGGCAGCAGCCGTGCGCATTTACATTCTGTGAGTGAGATCCTCCCCTGTGGGTGGGTTGAAAACATGCGGAACAGCTCCTGTAGTCTTTAGCCTCTGGCCAAAAATCCTCCAATGACGCAACATTTCGATATTTGTGTCATCGGAGGATTTTTTCCAGAAAGAAAATGCATAATTCTCTCATCTCAGGGGGATATGAGGGGGGAAAGTACCATAATTCGAATATACTACCAGGTTTCTACTCATACAAAGCTTAAAGGGGTCATAGAATGACATTTTTGTACAAGTTAATATGATTCTTTAGTGTCTAAATGAAAAGTTTGTAATATACTTTAATTAAAAATTCTCATTAGTATTGTAAGAAAACACTCATTTTACCTGGTCAAAACCAGCTTAGTTTTCAGCAAGTCATTTCAGTGTATGTGACTTTAAATGATAATGAGCTTTGCTCACCCTGCCCCTCTGCTCTGTGGGGCGTTCGGTTCGACCCGACACAACACCACAACACACGTGGAGTGTTGCCTTGACAACATTTGAGGGTATATTTTCGAGAAATAATGGCAACGGGAGTCTCTGAGGACACATCTGAGCAACCTTATCATTTTGAACCGGAGTCGGACCAGGAACAGATGACGAACGTTTCTGAATGGTTGGTTAACGTCATGTCACTTTGATCTATCTTTGTACTGGCAGAGTAGCGTAGTTGCTATGTGTTTACTGATGTGTTAGTTCATTGACAGATTGATGTTATGTTATAAGATTTTTTTTTTTACATTACTTCTTAATCAGTAACAGACACCGTTATAAACCATGTACAAAAGTAAGCTTAGTGTAGTGTTACCAAGTTAACTTTATCACCCGAGTACACAGTTTGTAATAACAAACATAACGCGTTGTTCATTATAAACGTGGGATTATGAATTATATTGAGAACGTCATACACAGAAAGCATGCCGTAATGTAACTTACCCTGTAAACTTTAGCCTCATTCATCGTGAAGCGTGCAAGCGATTTGCAAAGATTAATATAAAGGTTAATAAAACGTTACACTCACATCTTCGATCTGCCTGAGGTGCAGCAGGAACACGATCCTTTTTTCAAGAGCAGCTTTATACTGACGCTCGTTTATAAAGCAGTCTGCTGAGAAATGATTCGCGCAAACATTGACGTTGATCGGGGGGAATATTCCCTTCTAAAACAAAACTCAGCAGCCACTGGGTCTTCAGCGGTTCGGATTTAGGAACATCAAAATGACTGCTGTGTTCGTTATTACACCCAACAACACAACACCACAATCGCTTAGACGCCATTCTGCTCCAGAGTATCAACAATGGCGGACTGATGACAGCTCGCTCAGGGCGGGTCTGTGCTGAAACGCTGCTGTCAATCAACAATCTTAGGAGGGGCGTACACCGTGTAACGTCACACGGTCAGACGGCTCGATTTGAGACAGGGGAAAATATATAAGGAGATTAAAAAAAAACACTGGATGTATTTTTATCATTATAGGATGGTTGTGTACAGGCACTGCCAACACACATTTCCGTATAATCAACTTGTAAAAGTGCATGTACCATTCTATGACCCCTTTAATGCTAAATCACTGAAGTTACCCTTTAACGACCATGCTTTTTAGATGAAAAATATTTACTACAAAGTTGTCAAATTGCTAACGAAGATCATGTACCACTTTTTTCAGTCCAAACACAGACTTGTGTGGAGTGAATGTTATTTGGCATGGATAATCAAAATTCCCCACAAAGTTTAAATCACAAATTCATGTGCCAGAACTATTAAGCTAACATGGTTTTTTTCTCATGTTGTGAAAAATTAAGTTTTGAAGAAGTCAGACACACACAATCTGGGTGTGGTTCTGGGGCTTCCCCAAGAAAATGTTGATTTCTCTGACGTGTGCATTTTAACACGTTTGAAGGCCAAATTTGATGAGAAATAGCTTTAAAATATTATTTGTCAATTCCTGCTCCTGCTTCCTCCTCATCTCCATTACTCTTTCTTTTTCTCTCATTCTCCTTCTTGACCTGTCTCTTCTCCTTCTAAAACAGAATATTTTTTATTAATCACTTTCTAAGTTAAAACTGAAGGCTACGAACCCTAGTTAAATATATATTTTAAATTAATTCACAATATGTAGCTACACATTCATTATTAATCTTATGCCTTATATGAAGAAAACTGATTTGTTTCTTGTCCTTTCACGACGTAACGCCGCTTTGACTGCCGAGTAGAAGTCCTCTGCGTAGCTCACAGTCCTGTGGGCTCAGCTGAAGTGTGCATCGAGGGCGCATAGCAGCCGTAAAGGGGGCGCTCACGAGCACCCTTCTTTAAGCTTAAATGACGAATGAGACACCCTACAGTCTACTTAACGGATACACGCACGCAGCGGCCATTGTAAGTCCACAAGACCGAAAGTGCACATGAAGTGTGCCATTTGGGACAGGGCACAGTCACATACCACAGGTAGCTCAGATGAGAAGGTCTTGGTGCTGTGCAATATATTTGCTGCAATAAAGTAGTGTTAATACTATATTAGGCAATTATTTCACAACATTTATTATATAGCCTACACATTGGAAGTCCAGATTCAAATTATTGGCCGTCATTACTTAAAAAACACTTGTTTATTACAACAAAAACAAACTCACAAAAAACAGATTTTGCGGCCTTTGGCAGTTAGGGGTGTTTTGTTCAAACCCCGCATGCCTACGGGCATGAGGAAGTAAGGCTAAATCTCATATACATTTATACACATGAATTATCTTATCTAGACCAAGGAAATAAAAAGTTATGGATTTTTAAATTCAAATTAAAGCATGTTGAGATTGATCGGATGTGTAATATATAAAATATGCAAATATACAATAAAATGAAGCAGTCAAGCATTTTCACTTTGTCATAACTTCATCACACCTTTTGACCGTTTGAATAGATATTATTAAACATTATGGATTCAATTACATAAGTTAGATAATGTAATCGCATTCTCTTATGTGGCATCTGTAGCCTGTTACTATAGGTACTGTAGTAGATCATTCAGCATTAAGGGTGATTTGAAACATGTTTCTTGCATTGTTTGCTGTTAAATGAACTGATTGTTAAAAGCACTAAACTGAAAGAAGATCACACCGTTGTGTTTCGGTGATTAAACCAAATGTTCTCATTACATATTACAATAATCTTGTGTTTGAAACAATGATTATATGAAATGAAAATATGTGCAACTGAATGAAAGCATGAGATCAGGTTTTGAAAGAATGACGAGCTGTGTTACAAGTGTGATCAGTTTGTATTTTTGTACTAAGAGTTTTGAAAATGTACACCTTACTATTAAAATAGTACCAAAGCGAATTAAAAAACTGTAATAAGTCGTCTCGTAAATAATCACTGTTATTTTAAATTAAAATAACGATAGAGAGATTAAAGTGAAGATGTGGTAGAAATGACACCTAAACGGTGTCTTTCAGGCACGATAAAAAGAAGAAGAGATAAGAAAGCTCAAAGTAAAGCCGTGTTCTGACCAGTGAAATTTACAGTAAAAATCTAAGCATTCTGTAAATACAAACGTGAGCATTTCGGGGAGTGTGTGTAATCTGTGTATAAATACTGTGATAGTTACGGTACTCCAGTTCTGTAAAATAATAATAATAATAATAATAATAATAATAATAATAAGCTAGTATCAATGTAAAACTAATTTATTAAACAACTAAAATTATCAGGGGTTAAATAAACAACCCAATTTGCTTGGTAAATTTAGCACAACGTGTTCATGTATTCACCCAGCCCTTGGGCTAAAAACAAGTGTTTTTTTGAGTGTGTTTAAATATTTTGTATGTTGAATGTTTAAAATTGAATATGCACTTATATTAAATATTTGAGTAGGGCCCATTTTCATGATCTCACCTAGGGCACTACAACCCCATGGGTCGGCACTGTTTGTACTTGATCAACTAATGCAAAATTAGCGCACAGTGTTGAATTTATTGCGCATTTAGATTACATATCAATTAGTAGCTTATATTCTCACATAGTAGTATATTTTAGTCAATCATTTGAGTGACATGTTCTTAAATGTGACGCATAACAAATACAAGCATAAAAGTTTTTATGCTGCTTTAATCACCCCCACATTTAAGCATATTTAATTTATTGTTCAACTCTCTCTCGAATCTACTATTCGCCATTCACTGGTGATCTGCTGAAGCTCCTTTAGCATTTGTACTTTTTTCGGGGTCATTTGACTTGCTCCTGGCGCTGAGGGGAAGCTGGCGTGCGCAAATGTCTCCCATGTGTTGAGATCGTAAAGAGACAGTTCTATGTCTAAATAAACACAATTCCTGTTAAGAAAAAAAATTCACAGAAACAGCAGTTATGAGTGGGGTGGTCAAGCTTAGGTCAATAGTGGTCACGGCTAGCTCCACCCCTGGGACTATAAAGACATTAATAAACCGTTATTTAATCAAAGATCTGAAGGTAAAAAATAAAGTGTAAAGTGCACAAATGTCATTAATTTATTATAGCTAAACCATCTATTCTCTCTCTGTGTGAATTTTTTTTTTTCAGGCAGAAGAATTCCAGATTATGATCGTCCTAACAGTAAGTGAATTAATCTGTTTCTTGAAAAAGTATGGGAAAATCTCTTAAATTATATAAAAGGTCTGTGAATAATATTATAATCACTGTATTTAATACACAATATTCATTGGTATCAGTTAAAGTATTAGTTCACCCAAAAATTAAAATTATGTCATCGTTTACTCCCCAGGGCTCAACGCTAAGGATTTTTTTCAACTGGCCCCACCATAAAAAAAGTAATAAATAAATAAATAAAATAGGCCTAAATTGCTTTTGATCTATGTAACCTTAATAAATAAGGTTATGACACCATAAACTACTAGCCTAACTCACAGTCAGTACTAAAATAAGAATCAACTTACGAGCAACAGCGCAAATAAATAGAATAGAACAAACATACAAATGAAATAAACATTTTTATGTTTTTTATGTTTTTCATGTCGGCTTAAACTAGATTCACTGGTACAGAAATAGTAATCAAATATATTGTTAATAATCAGTGCTATCGTTTTCACCTGTGTCTCGTTCTGTGCTCTATATTTAAGGAGGTGTGCTTCTCAATTCTTATTTGTGCATCCTCGTTATTTGACACACATTTGTGTTTTGTACATGTAATAATGATGAATAAACTGTGGCAAGATGTGAAGGGGGAGGAGAATGTATACGTGCATCAAGTTTAGTCAATAAAACACTTCCGCAAAGGCTACACCTGTGTATCCTCGCTCATGACTCCTCGGGAAGCCTCCGCACTCCTCGATCCTCGCCTCCTCGCGGTGAGATTAGAGAGTTGAGATGTCCTACAAGATGGCTGAGCTCCATCGGTTTCTGGGTCATAGGACGGAGGACAGAGGAGCGAGGAAACGAGGAGGGATATTGAGAAGCACTTCAGGTCTGTTTCTCTGTATCTTCGCTTGGTTATTGTTGTTCTAAGCCTGTGACTGCCGTACGTTTGCACTTGTTCCAAGAAGTTTTCTTTTGTGCCTTTTGGATTGTTCCTCTGAGTTCATTTTTGCAGGTGAGTTTCTGTTTTTGAGATTTTTGTTTCTCTTTTGGGATTTTTATATCCTTTTTGGTCTGGATATTCTTGTTTTTGTCAATAAGAAAAAAACTTTGATCCTCTTTACTATTCTGCGCACGCGTGAATTGCCCACTGTTAGAAGTGCAATGACAGCTTGTGCTCATAGACTGTAAAAAAATATGGCTGATGTGTCATCTACCTTCCACTGAAGAAAGTAGAACTGACATCTTGAGCAGATTTGGGATGGAGTCTGCGCGGTAGAGAGCAGGAAGTCGAGGTGCAATATCAAAAGCCCGCCCACACTCTCGCAGATGCAGAACAATTCATTATGTCTTGTGAAATAAACAGTAATGGAAATGTAGAAATGAAAGCTAAAGCTCATATCTCCTCCCAAAAATCTTGAAAAAAGTCTGTTAGTGCCTCAGTGACAACTATTTTTATAGCATCAAATAACTAAAACCAAACTTATTTAAAAAGTGAACACTTAATTATATCAGCGTGATAAAAACTGCCTAATATGACAGAAACCAACTTTGGGAAAACATTTTTGTGTAATTTAATTGTTTAGTTTGTCTCTTTATAACTAGAATAATTTAGTCCATTAGAATACACGGAGGGGCAGGGCTTATGAGCTATACTGGGACCAACCACCTTCAGTTTTCAACACAAGTGCGGCACGCTTGAGCCAGAGACCATGTCAAAAAATCACTTTCATGAGATGTATTGCGACGCGTAGAGGTTATAGAAGGTATTTTCTTTTTTTTTATTGTTTAGCTTATATGCATTTAATCTTTACAATGTCTACAGAAATGTGCCATTTCAAATTAGCTTTTAGTATGGAGCCTAGCTCATGACATGAGGACAAAATAAATAGCGTGGCAAACTAGAAACTAATTAAGTTAATTAAGTATTTGTAATTGTTTTCATTTAGTTAAATCGTGATCACTATGGTTTACTAAAATGAGTTGTGAGAACAAATCTTCATACTGTACTTAAAACTGCAGTATATAACTTTTTTGTGTTCAAAATGTACAATATATATATAATGAGTTAATACATCATAAATCCATTTTCCAAACCGTGTTTTTGTCTTATCCTGAATCACTACAGCACGCCTATAGTAAGTGTTTATATTCTGACTATTTTAGCCCAGTATTTGCGTGACTCGCCATAGACATGAACAGAGAGTTCTTTCACAAGACACATTGAGTTCAGTTTATTAACTGCTAGAGCGTAAAATCTTACAGACAACAGCTTATACTCCAGTTTATAATTCATCATTGCTTGGTCATGCTTTTCAAACTGAAGCAATTGAGTTTTTGTTGACTATCATAAAATGATACATCTAGCCCTTTACAAAAAAACGATGTTGGACAATTTTGAAGTTGAAGATAGAGTGTTTTTTTGTAAAGGGCACATTCAAGTCCTCGCACATTCACTTGGTGCGGTATTTCCGTCTACGTCTAGCTAAAACTGTGATTACGTAATCCGTGGCCGTCGCAGAGCAGCGCAAGTGTCACATACTGCTCCAAGACTGAAGGCTGAGGATCCAAACGCAGCTTTATTAAAGGGTAATCCTCACTTGTAGTCATCAAACAGGCAAGAGATCATAACATGTAATCCGTCCAATAAGGCAAACAAGACAAGAGAGACAGGCAAACGGGTAATTCACAGAACAGGAGAATGCTCAGAAATGCAGTATAGACAAACAAGACTTTTGTCTTACAGTAGGCCAGGAAGGAGCAGAGTGGACAGGTGACCAAGGTAGCGCAGGCCAGACAGATGACCAGGGTGGTACAGGCAACCAGGTCGTAGCAGACGACCACCACAGTAGAGCAGACAACCACCACATCAGTGCAGACAAGGTTGAAGACTCCCATGGCGGAGCAGACGACCACCACATCAGTGCAGACAAGGTTGAAGACTCCCATGGCGGAGCAGATGACCACCACATCAGTGCAGACAAGGTTGAAGACCCCCATGGTGGAGCAGACAACCACCACAGCAGGGCAGACGAGGTTGAAGACCCCCATGGCGGAGAAGACGACCACCACAGCAGTGCAGAGTCAAGTCAAGTCAAGTCAACTTTATTTATATAGCGCTTTTAACAATGTAGATTGTTTGAAAGCAGCTTTACAGTGTTAAACAGGCATAATTTTATTCAGCTGTATAGCCATTCTGGAAAAATTTCAAGTATCATACAGTGACAGTGTGGGCTTTAGATCAATAATTTGATCAGTAATTTAGTTTAAATGGTTAATTTAGTTTATTATTTAGATGTATTTCGATGTTTAGTTGAAAAATTTAGTGTCCCCAACTGAGAACGCCAAGCCAGAGGCAACAGTTGAAGACAAGGTTGAAGACTCCCATGGCGGAGCAGATGACCACCACAGCAGTGCAGACAAGGTTGAAGACCCCCATGGCGGAGAAGACGACCACCACAGCAGTGCAGATGAGGTTGAAGACCCCCATGGCGGAGAAGACGACCACCACAGCAGTGCAGACAAGGTTGAAGACTCCCATGGCGGAGCAGATGACCACCACAGCAGTGCAGACAAGGTTGAAGACCCCCATGGCGGAGCAGACGACCACCACAGCAGTGCAGACAAGGTTGAAGACCCCCATGGTGGAGCAGACGACCACCACAGCAGGGCAGACGAGGTTGAAGACCCCCATGGCGGAGAAGACGACCACCACAGCAGTGCAGATGAGGTTGAAGACCCCCATGGCGGAGCAGACCACCACCACAGCAGTGCAGACAAGGTTGAAGACTCCCATGGCGGAGCAGACGACCACCGCAGCAGTGCAGACAAGGTTGAAGACCCCCATGGCGGAGCAGACGACCACCACAGCAGTGCAGACAAGGTTGAAGACCCCCATGGCGGAGCAGACGACCACCACAGCAGTGCAGACAAGGTTGAAAACCCCCATGGTGGAGCAGACGACCACCACAGCAGTGCAGACAAGGTTGAAGACCCCCATAGCGGAGCAGACGACCACCACAGCAGTGCAGACAAGGTTGAAGACCCCCATGGTGGAGCAGACGACCACCACAGCAGCGCAGACGAGGTTGAAGACCCCCATGGCGGAGAAGACGACCACCACAGCAGTGCAGACAAGGTTGAAGACCCCCATGGCGGAGCAGACGACCACCACATCAGTGCAGACAAGGTTGAAGACTCCCATGGCGGAGAAGACGACCACCACAGCAGTGCAGACAAGGTTGAAGACCCCCATGGCGGAGCAGATGACCACCACATCAGTGCAGACAAGGTTGAAGACCCCCATGGCGGAGCAGATGACCACCACATCAGTGCAGACAAGGTTGAAGACTCCCATGGCGGAGAAGACGACCACCACAGCAGTGCAGACAAGGTTGAAGACTCCCATGGCGGAGCAGACGACCACCACAGCAGTGCAGACAAGGTTGAAGACCCCCATGGCGGAGCAGATGACCACCACAGCAGTGCAGACAAGGTTGAAGACCCCCATGGCGGAGAAGACGACCACCACAGCAGTGCAGACAAGGTTGAAGACCCCCATGGCGGAGCAGATGACCACCACAGCAGTGCAGACAAGGTTGAAGACCCCCATGGCGGAGCAGATGACCACCACAGCAGTGCAGACAAGGTTGAAGACCCCCATGGCGGAGCAGACGACCACCACATCAGTGCAGACAAGGTTGAAGACTCCCATGGCAGAGCAGACGACCACCACAGCAGTGCAGACAAGGTTGAAGACCCCCATGGCGGAGAAGACGACCACCACAGCAGTGCAGACAAGGTTGAAGACCCCCATGGCGGAGAAGACGACCACCACAGCAGTGCAGACAAGGTTGAAGACTCCCATGGCGGAGCAGACGACCACCACATCAGTGCAGACAAGGTTGAAGACCCCCATGGCGGAGCAGACGACCACCACAGCAGTGCAGACAAGGTTGAAGACCCCCATGGCGGAGCAGACGACCACCACATCAGCGGAGACAAGTTTGAAGACCCCCGTGGCGGAGCAGATGACCACCACATCAGCAGAGACGGGTTTGAAGACCCCCGTGGCGGAGCAGATGACCACCACATCAGCGCAGATGGGTTTGAAGACCCCCGTGGCGGAGCAGATGACCACCACATCAGCGCAGATGGGTTTGAAGACCCCCACGGCGGAGAAGATGACCTCCACAGCAGCGGAGACGGGTTTGAAGACCCCCGTGGTGGAGCAGATGACCACCACATCAGCGCAGACGGGTTTGAATACCCCCACGGCGGAGCAGATGACCACCACATCAGTGCAGACGGGTTTGAAGACCCCCACGGCGGAGCAGACGGGTTTGAAGACCCCCGTGGCGGAGCAGATGACCACCACAGCAGCGCAGACGGGTTTGAATACCCCCACGGCGGAGCAGATGACCACCACAGCAGCGGAGACGGGTTTGAAGACCTCCGTGGCAGAGCAGATGACCACCACATCAGCGGAGACGGGTTTGAAGACCCCCGTGGCGGAGCAGATGACCACCACATCAGCCGAGACGGGTTTGAAGACCCCCATGGCGGAGCAGATGACCACCACATCAGCGGAGACGGGTTTGAAGACCCCCGTGGCGGAGCAGATGACCACCACAGCAGCGCAGACAGGTTTGAAGACCCCCACGGCAGAGCAGGCTGAGCAGGTGGCCCGGTTGGAGTACTCTCTGGACTCGTGACAGGAGGTGGACTCTGGACCGAAGGAGACGGAGCCATCTCTGGACGCTGGTCAGTGGCTGGAGCCATCTCTGGACGCTGGTCCGTGGCTGGAGCCATCTCTGGACGCTGGTCAGTGTCTGGAGCCATCTCTGGATGCTGGTCAGTGGCTGGAGCCATCTCTGGAGGCTGGTCAGTGGCTGGAGCCATCTCTGGGCTCTTTGCAGGGGACGGAGTCCTCTTTGGGCTCGGTGCAGGGGCTAGCCACAGCAGGGCAGTGCACCTCGGCAGCTCTGGAAACTCCTCCAGGACGACCGCAGGCTGCTCAGGAATAACCTCCCAAGTTCTGAAGGAAGCCCGGTGCTCTTCCCAAGCATGCAAGACCACCACCACATAAAACCCCAGCACAGCCCTCCTGGCCATGTCAGGACTCGGGACCACCGGACTCGGGACCACCGGACCTATGACCACCGGACTTGAAACAGGAAATGTCACTGGGGTCTGGATGGAGACCGGGACGGGACTAGACTCTGGACTGATGGGCATGACGGGACGAGACTCTGGAATGGCGGCCATGACGGGACGAGACTCTGGAATGGCGGCCCTGACGCGACGAGACTCTGGAATGGCGGCCATGATGGGATGAGACTCTGGAATGGTGGCAATGATGGGACGAGACTCTGGAATGGCAGCCATGACGGGACTGCTACATTCTACCTCTGTGACTCCCACAGTGAATGCAGAGCTGCTTACCTGAAGGGCATAATCAAGGAACTCACTCAGGGACCCTCGAGGACCATGGTGTCCAAGAGGTGGTAAAAAAAAAGGAAAAAAAAGAAAAATCCTGCCCTGACGACCAGCTGCTGCCTCCACCCAATCATCAGCCGCAGCGCCTCCATCTGCTTGTCGCCAAGGGTGCCCCCCTGTGTCTGCCTCCGCCCCTGATAAGCCAAGCAGCAGCCTCCACCCAGGCAGCAGTTGGACGGGCGCAAGGGTGTCCGCTGGCAAGCACAAGGGCAAGCTGCCCTGAAACGGGCAGCCCAGCGAGAGGGGAACTGCTCAGGGAGACGGTGTCCACACCCCTCCCTCCCCTGGAGGAGGACCGGGGGGAGAATATTTTTCGGTTTCGGTACCACACATTCTCAGAGCAGTTTTCTCCCTCCCTGGGCCCCGAAAGGTTCAGGTTGGCAGTGTGCGACGCCCCCAAGCCTTGCCACTCCTTTCCTCCCCTCTGCCCCCTCACTAGGGGGCAGCAGTGTGGGCACCAAGGATGCCCCAGGGCCTTCTCACCCACACTCTGCCCCATCCGGAGTACTCAGACAATACTCCGGGCCGCCTCCAGGCCTCCCGAGTCGGGTCTGAGTACTCCACTTCACTGCCTCACCCCGGGTACGTCTGTGGTGCTGTTGGTCCCGCTAGTTCGGTCTCTGGGGTCCTGGCCAGGGCTCCCCAGGCCGTCTTGCTGGCTCATCCGTTCCATCAGACTCGGCTATGCGATTCAGGTCACGCACCGGCCTCCCAAGTACACGGGCATCCTCTTCACCACGTGTGGAGCAGTGATGCCCATGTCTTGCGGTCAGATCGATGTCCTGCTGGCGAAGGGCATGGTCGAGCCGGTTCCTCCAGCCGATATGAGGTCGGGGTTCCACAGCCCCTACTTCATTGTACCCAGGAAAGGGGGTGGGTTAAGACCGATCTTGGACCTGCGCATTCTGAATCGGGCCCTGCACAAGCTCCCCATGTCTTTCCCTTGACAGAGCCCGCTCTGACGTCTCTGGGTGTGTTCTTTCCCCCCTGGAACCAGGTTGGATCCACCCCAGAGACTGCCATATGTTGCACTACCCTGCTAGGTTAGTCCTTATGAGTATTCTCCACCTCTCCTCCCCCGGAGGACGTGGCTTTGCAGCGTTCCATCTCCCTGAGACGGGCATGCTTGCCAGCGTTATCCAGTAGTCACGCTGAGTGGGTCTTGCAGGAACAGCAGTGACTGACCTTCCCTGCCGGGAGCCCTGACTCCCACTCCAACATAGGAGTGGTCTAGTGAGCTCAAATAGGGCGCTGGAAGGGCCAGCATCCCTCGCGTGTTGGTAGGATCCCAATTCGTCGGTCAGTTCCGACATACGTCGAACGTGACCGACTGAAAGGGAACGTCTCGGTTACGTATGTAACCCTCGTTCCGTGAAGGAGGGAGCGGAGCCGTACATCCCGTCGCCAGGTGCTGTGCTTCAGCTGAAGGCCCGAGTCACTTGTCTCGGCTCCTCAGTTGAAAAGCAATGATGCGGTATTCCACTTCTGTATTTATACCCACGTTGCAGGGCGGTGCGTGGAATACGTTAACCGCATGCCAATGTCCATTGGCTCGTTTTTAATCACTCAAAGTAGGTTGGTCTCTGAAAACAGATCCCAATTTGTCGGTCAGTTCCGACGTACATCTCCATTCCCTCCTTCAGGGAACGAGGTTTACATACGTAACCGAGACGTTCCCTTTCCATCGGTCCTGATTTTGACTCACCAACAGGTTTTGCGAAATCGCTGACAAAAGCTCAAAATCATAGGCAAATCGGTGCTCGTGCACGTGAGTGACAATCATGCAGTGTCAATGATCAAAGACACAATCAGAGAGATGAGATGATCTAATCTGAGTCGCCGATACCCATGAGATTTGGCATGCTAAATATCTGGACCTGTCGGCGATTCATAAACCATGCTGTGTAAAATTTTAGTCAAAAAGAGTTCTGAGTGAAAAATACATCAGCGATGACCGACAGCCAATGAGAGAGTGAGATCCAGAGCAGAGGTAGGTTCAGGCAGGAGTTATAGACCAGAATATCAGTATTTATCAGTATTTTTAATATTGCCGCAACAGCAGCATGGTGCAAAATTATTTATTTACCTCAAACTCTCTTTACAGAACACAACCCTTGCTCCCTGTGTCTCCCCCACCATTTCCTCCACCATAATCTTTTTTCTTTTTCTCCTTTTCGCTGCAAATCAGCACACAGACAATTTGGATCGCAAACTTTCTGCAGTTTATTATTTTTAATAACAATTCCAGTCTCGCGTGAGAACTCCGGTCTGACGCACGTGTGATCTTGCGTTGTTTACTTGTCACATCACACGTGTGTTTGGTCGTTAAACGTTGTTTGCTGACAGGACAGAGTTGTCGGTGATTCTTGCAGTGCAGTCATGTAGTGTGAAAAGAGCGATGACCTGACGAGTTTGAAAATCATGCAGTCTGAATACTCCGTCTGCAGTGCGTCTGCAGTGCGTGTTGCGGTGCAGGAGCAGCACGCACTGTTGTGCTTTCATATATGCTGCGTTTGCAGAGCGCAACTGATCCGTGGTTGTTTACCACAAACACATCATTTATTCATTATTTTTTTATTTCAAATCCAAAAAGTTGTTACAGAACATGGCTTGTCAGAATTGCAATTCTCTGTGTTTACAATTTCATAGACGTCACGTTTTAACGTAGTACATTTAAACAACGTTTTATTCAATTCATTACTTTATATTTGTGGCAATCTGAGGTATTACAAGAGCAATAGGTACTTGAATTTCTAAATTATATTACCAGTTCCAAAAGCTAACGACTACGCCACCCAGAACTATACTCTGGGAAAGGCCCAAAGGGGCACAGGTCCGATTTCTTAGTAAATGACCAAGAGGCATGGATACCTTGTATAAACTTGTACTTCTTTATTAAACAATCATTAATTAAAATTTGTCTCGTTCAATGAATCATAACAGGGGAGCAGGCAACACTTGCGGTCAAACAATTATCAAACAAAAAAACAATAACAGACACCACAACAAAAGAGCTGGGGCTTACCACTAGGGTGGCAGGCTTGATACCGGGCTTCAAGAATGCCCACAGTAATAATAGTAACCACACGTGCCACAAACCACACTCACACACTCCAAGGGAGTCACAGCAACTCCACAACACTCGGGTGAACAGTGAGAACCACACGGGAATGGTCAGTCTGCCCTCTACAGGCCCCAGCTCCAATACGGAAAAGAAAGAAACAAAATAAAAAAACACAAGAACATCAACAAACAGTTAAATGCAACACAGGTTACAATTTCCACAAATAATAAATTACAGCGAAACAAACAGGAATAAGCAAAACCAAATCAGTGACAGTTGCAAACAAACTCTACGGTTTGCAACAAATTAAGAAAGACAGAACTTTAACAAACATTAACAGGACAAGTTCATAAATGCAAAGCAAAATCATACAGTCAAAGCAAATTAATAAATGCAAAGCCAGCGTCACCAAAAATAGAACAACAGAAATTACATCAAGCCAACAAAAACAAATGCAAAACAAAGACGAAAATTAATAGATGCAACTTAAATGATACTAAAGCAAAACAAAAACGAAAATTAATAGATGCAACTTAAATGATACTAAAGCAAAACAAAAACGAAAATTAATAGATGCAACTTAAATGATACTAAAGCAAAACAAAAACGAAAATTAATAGATGCAACTTATATGATATTAAAGCAAAACAGCAATGTTGAAGGTGCAAGCCATGCTGAAGTCAAGATGTTGCAAGATGCAAACGGGAAGCAAAGCAGGCACGCTCACAGAAGGGTTTAAACTCCTAAAACACACAAAGGAATTATAACCATATTACCTTTATGGGGGGCCAAAGGGAAGTAGGAGAAGGTTGTACATACCGAATCATGCAAAACACATCATCTATACGGAAGCCAACACTATTTGATCACATGCAGATGGCAGAAATCGCCCACACAGGCATCACATGCAGTTCGCCGGTACAGCGGGCGCAATGGCGAAGCAACGGTCGTTGTTCATCCCAGAAGAAAAAAAAAAACCCAGAAGAAAGCACTCATACATAACCCTCGTGCAAAACAACGAGACACCGGAAGTGCGATCAGCTGAGTGTGACGCAACACCCGTCCACCGTACCTCACGCCTTATATTCCATCACAACATATTACCTAGTGAGTGTGATCAATAAGGGACCACAGCAATAATCAGCATTTCACCACATATTTATATAGGCTAGTACTTTAGATTTAGCTCACACAAGAGGCAAAACATTTAAACATAGGTTATAGCCTATAAACATTTTAAATTAGAAACTTACAATAGGCTATACAAAAACAGCCGACTCTCCTCTTTTCTTTCGTTTTTAATCCCTTTTAAAAGCAGGTCATAAAGACCTTTGTTTTTCCACCTCCAAGAACGTACGAGTGCCATCCATTATTTAAAAAAAATTTTTTATCTAAATGCCAGGTAAGGTGTCGTTTCCTTGCTTTACCCGAGAAAAAAAATAAATTTGTTGACTTTGAAACGGAGTATATTTTAAATGATATCCATCTGTGGTAAAATTACTAAATTTCCGCGTCAGTACATGTTTATTTTAATGCGAACAATGTGCTGTCACTTTAATTCCGCAGTGCAGCACAGCAGAAAATAGACTCGGTACGGAAACGAACGCCGCACTGCTGCAGACGCACCGCACCTGGAACGGACTGACGGACAGCATCCGCGTGCAGTGTGAAAGCTGTAATCCGTTAACATGGGTACGGAAAAAAATACGCACCTGCATACGCACTGCAAACGGAGTATGTGTGAAACGGGCGTTAGTCAAAATGACTAAAACTAAATCAAAATTTGCTGTCAAAATTAACACTAGCCTCTGTACTAAATAAAAACTGGATTGGTTTGGATTTTTTTGGTTATTTTCTATTAGTTTATGGATCTGCTTAGCCCTGGCTGCTTTTAGAGCCTTTTTATAAGGGGAAGTGCTGTTTTTCTACGCGATTCTAAAGACCTCTAATTGATTTTGTTTCCATTTGCGCTCTACGAGTTTCTCTCTTGATAGGTGCAGTGCTTGCTCTCTAACCTTTTTCTAATGTACCAGAGAAAATGGTGCTTATTCTGCTAGTCATTTCCTCTAGTTCATTTGTGTGTTTGGGTGCACTGAGCAGCTGAGATAAATCTGGTAAATAATACGGTGAAATGACCATACAGTCAATACAGATATTTCATAAAACATTAAAAAAACAAGCAGGGCTATAACATAAACCTAAAAGTGTCTGCTCTATTACAAATAATTCATATTTTAAAAATACCCCAAACAGCGGCATTACAAGATGGAAATATAGAAAAACATTTAAACTTGCTCTGCCCTTACGTTCATGACTCACTGCGGAGTTGCCAGTTTTGGTGCCAAATGTGCTCTTATAGATTAACACGTTCTCATGAAATGCGTATCTATAACACAAATTGTATTTATTGTGTGATTTATACACCAAAATAACTTTTTACGTGCATATGATACGTATTGTCAACCCATTGGGTAAGATCAGCGGTGTGGGTCAAGTGCATATAACACACCATAAAGTGTGTATCACATGCAAAAATCATTTTGGCGTATAAATCTAATGTAGAAACAAATAATTCAAGGTTGAAAAGAAAGTTTACATTAAGTATATATCATGCAGACCCTCTATCTATCTATCTTTGTATTTATTGCATTGCATATTGCATGCTATTTATGACTGGATGTAACTTTTGATGCTTTGTGGTAAAAGTGGCTCTCCTATTGGTTTTGTCCTATCAGTGTGACTCTAATGAATAAAATAGTGAAGACCACTGCTCTACGTGAAAGTTAAAATCACAGACAATCAGTGCTTTATCGACAGAGTTCAACAGGTCTGGAGAAAATCTGCAAACTCTTTTAAGAAATCAACATAGGGCCCTGGCGGTCTATATATGGTAGCAAAGCAAGAGATAATAGGGATTTTTTCCTTATATCTGAGAGTGTAACATTTAGCACAAGCACTTCAAACGAATTAAACTTGTGTCCTGTTCTCTGAGTAACAAAAAGAATCTCTATAGATGGTTGAAACACCGCCACCACGACCAATTACACGGGGCTCGTGCGTATAACAGTAGCCTGGTGGAGTAAACTCATTAAGACCGAAATAATCATAATCATTTAATCAATAATATTAACTATTCTTTTATTTATGTTCTTTTAATTTCTTTGTTTTGAATGTTTATGTGTGTGACTACGTTAATGTGATGTGCGGCACCTGTGCAAACCAAATTTCCCATGGGATGAATAAACTGAACTAAACAAAGATCATGATAAAAGTGTGAGGTGTGGCTTTTAGGTTCCCGACTGATGGGTTAGGGTCTAGAATACACAGTGTGTACAGTATAAAATTATATATATGGAAAGTACATAAAACATTGAAACCCAACGTGTGTGTGCGCGTGCGTGCGTGCGTACGTGCGTGCGTGCATGTGTGTGTGTGTGTGTGCTTTTTTCAGTGAGTGATCTGAGGATTGTTCTGCTGGGGAAGAATGTGTCAGAAAACAGTCGAGTGGGAAACATTATACTGGGAACAGCAGCGTTTCACAGTGAAGCTTCATCTCATTCACAGCAGCACAGTGTGAGAGTCAGTGGAGAGGTGGAGGAGAGACACATCACAGTCATCAACTCTCCTCATCTGCTCCAGCCACATCTGTCTCACCATCAGATCACACAGAGAGTGAGAGAGTGTTTATCTCTGTCTGCTCCAGGACCTCATGTGATCTTACTAGTGCTGCAGTATAATGACTTCAGAGATGAGGACATGAGCAGAGTGAAAACTGTGCTGAACCTCTTCAGTGAGAAGGCCATTAAACACACTATAGTGCTGACTACTGATGAAGAGACACTCACATCCAAATTAACTTCTATGGTAATGATTAACACTATTGATAATTTAATAAAGGAGTGTGGAGTAAGACATCTTCAGTTTGATGCAATAAACCCAGAATGGCGCTCTGAGATGATCAGAAGGATTGAGAAGAGGCTCAAGGAAGAGACTGTTGAATTCCTCATCTGTGACATGTATGAGGATGGAGGTGATGGATCATCAGTGGATGGAGATCCGAGCAGATCTGCAGGTTCAGTCCGAGGAGACGACAAAAAGGAGGATGGAAAACTAAAAAAAACTACAAAACCAGGAAGAGATGGAGGAGGTTTGTTAAATTATTTTTTTTCTCATGATAATACCTCTAAGAATATAATCATAAACTATTTTTTGACTATTTCCCTGCCATTGACTGAATTTTCCGGCTTTCCATGCTATCACTGTTATACGGTAGAGGGCGCTATGACACATCTTCAGATCAAAACATCAAAACATCTTCAGAGCAGAAAACAAGCAACAGAAGCATTGCTTATGCATGTTTGTAGTCTTTGATAAAACATAATTTATGTTCCCTTTCGTTCAGTCACTACGACGTAACGTTAGTGACTAACAAATGGGGGTTTCGCTTAGAAGCCTATCAACTTCGAGTTTAGAGAAAACGCCCAATGGCGTGCCAATGCCATGGGCATGCGGAATTTGCATACGTAGCTCCGCCTCACCGCGTGAGTATATAAGGAAGTAAGAGGCAATATCGCATTATGTTCTGCTTTCGGAGCCAAGAGTACCTACCTCTTCACTCCTACAGCCTTCTGAGACTCTGTCAGCTTCTTCGAGACGAGCAGCTTTCCAGTCGGTGTTGGTGTAACGGCGCGTTCCAGTGATCGCATACTTCCTGCCTGCTGATCTGCGCAGTGGTCCGTTTGACAGCTGGTGTGTGTTTCCCTGGGCGCTTCGGCATCGACTGCGAGGCTTTCCTCTCACAAAAAGAGCTTGCGCGTGGCACGTCTTTTTCAAGACGGCTCGCCCGTGCACTTCCGGGTGCGATCGATTTTCCGCTGCTGTCTATGGGCGCATTCACTGCTCGAGCGTGTTTGGGCTTCAGCACGTTCGGGCAGTGTTTGCGGATGTGTCACGTTTCCATTGCGGGGGCGTGACCATCGCGATGTCGCGGTCGAGACTCAATAATCTCCGTGAGGAGAGAGAGTCCCCTCTGCCACACCCCAATCTACCGTCCCCGAGTGAGATGGTACTTTGGCTGGTGGCCAGGGTGACCTGAGGGCGGTGCTGTGGTATTAAGAACCCCGACGTTCATTCCTCGGGCCACGCCGCCCTCTTATACATCGCTCCCGCGAGTGTTGGATTGAATCTACGGCCCGTCTCTGACGCCCGTTCGTTCAGTTCACGCTCCGGATAGCAGTGAGATGTCGATCGCCGCATCCCAAGGTGGGCTGGAGTCCTTTTGGGGATGACGATTAGGTTGTGCTCCGCCTCCGGGTGTGTCAGCACTGCCTGATCTGACCTAAAGTTGACAGCCATGTTATCTCGGGCAGCCGCGAGCCTCGCGCTGGTGTGGAACTCCGCCCAGTCGCAGGTGCTCGTGGTTGCGCGATTGGTTTTTGGGGGCGGAACCCGACAGCTGTTGGGCCCCGCCCCCAATGCCTTTTGCTCCCGGGGTGCATGAGGAGATCACGCGGTCCCGGAAGTCCCCGTGCTTCCCGCGACCGTTTGGTGGCCTCCTCCGCCTTCTCTGCCCGTGATGGGGCCGCGGCCTAGGGTACACTGGGCCACCCCCCCCCCCCCCCACAGTGTCCACAGGGGGCTTTGACGTGGCGTGGTGTGGCTGTCCTAAGCACCCTCCCAAAGCCTGTGGGCTCGTCTACTTCGGTGGCGTGGTCCCGCAGAGCTACGGGCAGGCCGCCGCCCCTTTGCACATGCACAAGGGTGGAGCCGACCCAGGGCTCTTCATTGAGCTGCGTGCCGCAACTGACCCCGCCCCCGGGCGGTGAAGGTGGCCACACGCTCCCTGGGTCGGGCGATGTCCACAGCTGTGGTCCGGGAGAACACCTGGCCTTACCTGGTGATGTGGAGGACGTTGAGCGAGCCCGCCTCCTCAAACTCACCCATATCCCAGGCTGGCCTCTTCGGCGGCGCGGCTGAGAACTGCGCCCAACAGTTCTCGGCCGCCCCAGAGCAGACTGAGGCTGTAACACGTACTGCCCCGGCGGCCAGCTGCTGCACCAGCCGCCGGCTCAGTCGCCTCAGTCCGCTCGCCGCCGAGGGCGCCCTCCCTCTTCCCGCCCGGCCCCAGCAGCAGCCTTCACCTGGGCCGCGCCGTGGAGGTGGTTGAGGATGTCGCCCAGTCCGCTCCCCAGACTGGTTAAACGCCAGGCTGGAGGTGGACAACTCAGAGATGGGTTCCAGTTCTTCCCAGGGGATGGTAGCAGGGCCTCTCCTTCCCCCGGTGGAGGGCCGGGGGAAAATCCTTCCGCTGCTGGCCCCCGGGCTAGCAGCGCTTGGGAAGAACTCATGTTCCTGTCTCTGAGGACCCAGAGACCAGTGATGACGGTGCGCGCCACCTTCGGGTCTCGCCACTCTCGTCCCTCTCTGTCGCCAGCCCCCTGGCAGAGCAGACCCCAGTGGAACGCGAGTCCTTCCCTGGTCTCCTCTGTCAGGGCGCAGCTGTTAACTGTGCCCCGACCCCGGGACGCCCTCCAGCCTCCCCTGTCCGGGCCGGTAACGCTGCCTCGCTGCCCCACCCAGGGTACGTCTGCCGTCCGTATGACCCCGTTGGTGCAGTCTCTGGAAGCCTGGCTTCAGCTTCCGGGGCTGTCCCGCTGGGTTGCCCGGACCGTCAGGCTCGGCTACGCGATTCAGTTCGCGCAGGCTCCTCCCCGTTACAGGGGAGTCCGCTATACCGTGACCGGGGCCCATGCCCCGTCATGCGTGCGGAGATTGCCACTCTACTGGCGAAGGGTGCGATCGAGCCTGTCCCTCCAGCCGAAATGAAGTCGGGGTTCTACAGCCCCTACTTCATTGTACCCAAGAAAACCGGTGGGTTACGACCAGTCCTGGACCTTCGCATCTTGAACCGATCCCTTCACCGGCTTCCGTTCAAGATGTTGACTGCGAAACGCCTTTTTCAATGCGTTCGTCCTTACGATTGGTTTGCAGCGATCGACCCGAAGGACGCCTACTTCCATGTCTCCATCCTTCCTCGACACAGACCGTTCCTACGGTTTGCTTTCGAGGGGCGGGCATACCAGGACGCGGTTCTCCCTTTCGGGCTATCTCTGTCCCCTCGCGTCTTCACGAAGATTGCCGAGGCAGCCCTTGCGCCCCTTCGGCAGCACGGGGTTCGCATCCTGAACTACCTCGACGACTGGCTCATACTGGGCCACTCTCGAGAGCAGGTTTGCGGACACAGAGATCTGGTTCTCCACCACTTAGCCCGTCTGGGCCTTCGGGTCAACTGGGAAAAGAGCAAACTTTGCCCCGTGCAGAGGATCTCTTTTCTCGGTATGGAGATCGACTCGGTCGCCATGTACGCGCAGCTTTCGAGCGAGCGCGCGCAGTCTCTGCTGACTTGCCTCCGACAAATCGAGAGCAAGAGTGCGGTCCCACTGAAACTATTTCAGAGGCTCCTGGGGCATATGGCATCTGCAGCCGCGGTAACGCCGCTCGGATTGCTTCATATGAGACCGCTTCAGCACTGGCTTCGCGATCGAGTCCCGAGATGGGCATGGCAGTCTGGCACGCTCCGGATCCAAGTGACTCGGGCCTGCCTACAGACGCTCACCCCGTGGTCGAACCTCAGTTTTCTCCGGGCCGGTGTGCCCTTAGAACGAGTGTCCAGGCATGTTGTCGTATCGACGGATGCCTCTGCCACGGGCTGGGGTGCCATGTGCAATGGACAAGCAGCCGCGGGCTCCTGGATAGGACCCCAGCGCCTCCTGCATGTCAATTGCCTCGAGTTGCTGGCAGTACGTTTTGCCCTGCACCGCTTCCGAGCGCTGCTGAAGGGCCAACATGTACTTGTCCGGACAGACAACACGGCCGTAGTAGCGTACATCAACCACCAGGGCGGTCTACGCTCCCGCCGTATGTCTCAACTCACCCGCCATCTCCTTTTATGGAGTCAGAAGCGCCTGAGGTCCCTTCGTGCTGTCCATATTCCGGGAGTCCTGAACCTCGCAGCCGACGAGCTCTCGCGGTTCAGCCTCTCCCGGGAGAATGGAGACTCCATCCCCGGACGGTTCAGCTGATTTGGGAACAGTTCGGCGACGCACAGGTAGATCTGTTTGCCTCCCACGACTCTTCCCACTGCAGCCTGTATTATTCCCTGACCGAGGGCACGCTCGGCACGGATGCACGGATGCACTGGCGCACAGCTGACCGCGGGGCCTACGCAAATATGCGTTCCCCCCAGTGAGCCTTCTCGCACAGCTTCTGTGCAAGATCAGGGAGGACAAGGAGCAGGTCCTCTTGGTCGCCTCGTACTGGCTCGGCCGGACCTGGTTCCCCGAACTCGTACTCCTTGCGACAGCCCCTCCCTGGCCTATTCCTCTGAGACCGGACCTCCTTACTCAGAGACGGGGCACCCATTGGCACCCACGTCCCGACCTTTGGAGCCTCCACGTGTGGCTCCTAGACGGGACGCGGCAGGTTTGAGTGGCCTACCACCAACGGTGGTCGCCACCATCACTTCCGCTAGGGCAGAGTCCACTCGGCATGCCTATGCGTTGAAGTGGAACCTCTTCGTCACCTGGTGCTCTTCCCGCCAAGAAGACCCCTGGAAATGCCTGATCGGGTCCGTGCTTGAGTTTCTCCAAGAGGGGTTGGAGCGAAGGCTGTCTCCCTCCACCCTCAAAGTTTATGTGGCTGCAATATCTGCCCACCATGATCCCTTGGAGAACAAGAAGGTAAGTCAGCACGACCTAGTCATCAGGTTCCTGAGGGGAGCCAGGAGACTGAATCCTCCTCGCTCTCCTCTCGTACCCTCTTGGGACCTCGCAGTAGTGTTAACTGCTCTGCGGAGGCCTCCCTTTGAGCCTTTGCGGTCGGTCGATATTAAGTTCCTGTCTATGAAGACGGCTCTGCTGACCGCATTGGCCTCAGTTAAGAGGGTCGGGGACCTGCAGGCATTTTCGGTTGACGAAGCGTGCCTGGAATTCGGGCCGGCTAACTCTCACGTGATCCTGAGACCCCGGCCTGGATATGTGCCCAAGGTTCCCACCACTCCGTTTAAGGACCAGGTGATGAACCTGCAAGCGCTGCCTTTGGAGGAGGCAGACCCAGCCTTGGCATTGCTCTGTCCAGTACGCGCTCTACGCGCCTACGTAGACATGACGCAGTGTTTCAGGACCTCAGACCAGCTCTTTGTCTGTTATGGTGGAGAGCGGAAGGGAAGTGCTCTCTCAAAGCAAAGGCTGTCTCACTGGATAGTGGACACCATTGCTTTGGCTTACCAGCAGCAAGGCCGACCATGTCCCCTTGGTGTGAGGGCACACTCCACCCGGAGTGTGGCCTCCTCTTGGGCTCTAGCGCATGGCGCCTCGCTAGCAGACATCTGCAGAGCTGCAGGCTGGGCGACACCCAACACATTCGCCAGATTCTACAATCTCCGAGTGGAGCCAGTGTCCGACTATGTACTCGCCCCCCCCGAGGGGCCGGTAATGGGCCAGGCTCAGGTGTCTTCGCTTGCTCGCCACTCCACTCCACGGACTGGATACGTGCGATATTTCCTCAGGTGAGCTCCCCGAGAGCCCTGAGCTCCTCCAGCACTGTCAACGCCGACATCAGTTCAGTCTGCCCCTTCGAGCCCAGACCCTCATGTCCGGCCAGGTGCCCCATGTGCATGGTTCCCCTCCGGCGACCCCCACATGTGTATTTCACCGTAAGTCTCCGCAGTGAGCGGGTTTCTTCCCTTGGCGTGTCCCCTAGGGTTAAAAATCCACCTTCGGCTGGTACCCTAGAGATCTTCCATATGCAGCCCCTAACGGCTCATATGTGTCTCTTAAGTCCTCCCCACGGGTAGGCATTTTGGCATTCCCTCACTGGGATATGCTTCCCAGTGTACCTTGGTATTCCTGTGTTAAGTGGGAGTCCTTTGTCCGTATTAGTCTTACGACAGGGTACTCACACTTACGCAGGGCACTGGAAGACAGCTGAGTGGCGGGATTATATTGGGACCCCCATTCGTTAGTCACTAACGTTACGTCGTAGTGACTGAACGAAAGGGAACGTCTCGGTTACGGATGTAACCCTCGTTCCCTGAGGAGGGAACGGAGACGTAACGTCCCCTTGCCACAGTCAGCTGTGCTACCTGGAACGCAGGAGTTCAGTCTTGGCTCCTCAAGCAGGTAACATAATGCGATATTGCCTCGTACTTCCTTATATACTCACGCGGTGAGGCGGAGCTACGTATGCAAATTCCGCATGCCCATGGCATTGGCACGCCATTCTCTGGCGTTTTCTCTAAACTCGAAGTTGATAGGCTTCTAAGCGAAACCCCCATTCGTTAGTCACTAACGTTACGTCTCCGTTCCCTCCTCAGGGAACGAGGGTTACATCCGTAACCGAGACGTTTCTCAGCTTTTTGTTCAAAATGTTTTTTTATGAAACTTACCCACATTCAAGTGTTGATAAAAAAAGAATGCACTTAGCTAGAATAAAACATTTTTTATTTTGTTTAAATGTAGCTGACCTGTTCTTTTCTTTTGATAAATTGCATATTCAGATATCCATACACATTTTTTTTATTTTATTCTGGGGGCCCTGCAAGTTTTGTGAATATGGTCAAAATTGTTTCAGTAAATGCTGGCGGGGAAAGAGTTTAAAGTTACAGTCGTAGAGACAGGAAATGACAGAGAGAAAAATGAGGATCACTACTGTATGACTTGAACTGTTATTTATTCTTATACTAATCTGTTTTGTTTAGGTTTAAAAGCTTCAAAATAAAAAATAGAGTATCAGACATTCCAGTTGAAAAAAATCCACTAAAATACACATTATTTCAGTACACTTAGAGCACTTTAAGTACATTATGGAAGTATACTTTCATGCATTAATTTTGTAGATTGATACTTTAGTTGTGAGAATAGTGACCTTCTTCACTGCTGCAAGCGGCAGAACTGATGCACGCACGCACGCACACACACACACACACACACACACACGCACGCACACACATCCGCTCAACTACCACACACCCTTTCCCTCACCTGTTTATGCCTCTAATGGAGAAGCGGGTGCACATGCGACCCCGATAGACATTTATCCATATTCAATACTTCCCTTCTGTTATTCCCTCCGGACATATCACACACACTCATTGTTTGTTTGTTTTCTGTGTTATTGTTAAATCTTGTGTTATATGTTGGCGTAACTGGGTTGCTGGGAACTGTGCCGGCAAACTTGAGCCTTTGGAGGCAATATCGTGGAGGCTCGTGCTGGTTCTTACAACATTATGCTGACTATCTAGGTCTAGAGAGCTGTTAGAGCTCGTCTGAAGCTCTTACACAGCTTGTACCAGCTTGACATAGCACCCTGGAGCAGCCAATTATTTAATCATTGGTCCAGCCAGTTTTAAAAAGGAAGGGGGAAGGCAGAAAAAGAGGGTAGTTGTTAATAGCCCTCAGAGAGGGAGGCGATGGTATTTACCTCTACCAGACCCAGACCGCTAGTCACGTCTGTACCAGTGGCGGGGCGGTGTGGGGGCAGTATCAAGATACATGTTGACTAAATTCAAGCATTAAAGAGAAAACAGTGTCTTCACTTTTATCTTTTTACACATTCATTTCCCACATATAAATGAATGAGGAAAGGAAAAACAAAAGAAAACAGCAACAAAAGACTTGCATGTTGACTACTTGAACATAAATTTTGCTCTCCTTCTTTCTGGCCAGCAAATTTCTCAATGACTTTCTGATTAAAGTCAGTCATCTCAGTAGTGTCTTGACGTTTGCATATTTCAGTCAGATATTGAGGTCTCTTACCCCCGTTGTTGTCCACAAAACTTCAGTACCGACACTTTGAAAAAAAAGACAGGGAAAGCAATAAAGGGCATTGCTAATAACACATCCAGTCAGCCGCCTCCGTTTCTCATGACAAGTGCATGAAGCTCCGAGTGCAGCTTCATCCTCTGTCACTGGCTGCTGCTGGATTTGTAAATCGTGTTGGTCCGGTTCGGGATCCTTTATCCTTTTTTTTCTTCCAGCGAACGCCTTGTGAAAGAATTTGGTTTAACTGCTGCCATCTCTACGAAACTGATCATCCTAATAAGGTTTTGGCGGAGTCGGAGTGACTGTGTCGCCCGCGCACTTTCGCTTTAGTTGCCAAGAGCGTAAAGTTGAATGGCAGGTGACGAGAACCAATCAGATTGGATAAAATAACGCGCTTCCAATTCTGATTTGCCAGCGACCTGCGTCCGGAGGAGGATGTTTAAGAAACCAATTCAGACATCCATTTGTCCGGCGTCCCTCGCCCATGAAACCACATGAAAGTTTTTTTTTACCAGTTTTTATTAAATGCTGAGGCTCTTACTAACAGCCGGCACATCGTATGAGTAAACTATTTTATTTTTGTTTCATTTTTATATCATTTTTGTATACATGTATATTTCTGGAATTTTGATGGGGGTGGCGCCCTATATTGACCAGCCGCCACTGGTCTGTACTGTATTACCTCCCTGAAGTCCTACTTTGTCTGCCTCGATTTGCAACCCTCTCCTTACCAGAGGCGGCGCCTTGACAGATGTACCAAACAGCTCAGAGGACGAACGCCGAGAATCGAAGAGAAAGGATTTTGGATCATAGAGCCAAATTTGTGGTGCACTGCAGCTTGTGACCACATCAGGGGAAAGATCCTGGCCCTGGTCCAAGTTTTTCAGCAAAAAAGCTAGGCAACACTGCCATAGTATTCCTGACTTGCTGCCGCGTATGCCCTGCCATTCAAACGTGGTGTCATTTTTAGTGGTCTAGATTGGGTTTGAGCGTTCAGTGTCGATGCTTCCCCTAAAGAGAGATAGCTAGCGAACGTCTCATCAATAGGAGGCATGGACACATACCCATGCTCACATTCTCTCGATATTAGCATAATTTGCATTGTGATATTGATTGATGTGTGCTGAATACTGGTTCTTCCATGCCTTTTCGATATCAGAATGGAGATCAGGAAGGAATGGAAGACTCACGGGAGCTGGTGGTTTATGGCCAGAGAGAAACTGCTTGTCTAGCAAGCAAGGGAAGAGAGATATATGCAGGAGCTACGAGGGCTTCAGGAATGTATCCATCAGATCGGCAATAGCAACCTCGAGTGATACCGGAAGCCTCTGGATGGAACTTCCAACTCCCACCCCTCGGAGAGTATCCATAGCGGCAACCGGGACACCAACACAGCCAAGGTTGCCGATAGCCAGTCCTACAGCTGGGGGACAACAGCAAGAGCTATCTGTGATGATTAGCTTGATTCGAGGAGTAGAGCTGTCATTTGGTACCATTACTGAAGCGACAAGCATTGGAAGCATACCACACCATGGATGAGGACCTCGCAGACGATTACGACAACCTGAAGGATGCATTGCTGCAAAAATTCAATATCTAAGCCAAGACATACTGCCAGTGGTTTCGCGCAGCAACAGTACGAGAAGGTGATTCACCCACAGAAACATACCACTGTCTGCGGAATCTCTACCAGTGATGGGTACGTCCTGATCTACATTCCAAGGAGGAGATTAGAAAGCGAGTCATCTTAGAACAGCTGCTTTGAGTCCTGCCTTATGACAGCCGTACCTGGGTTAAAGAGCATGAACTGGAATCCGGACTAGCAGTCCAAAGTGGCAAAGTTAGCCCAAAGTAATGCTCATTGCTCTGACCAGCGCACACCACCATTTAAAGACACGTCAACAGTGGCAATTGTTAAAATACCTGAATACTCCAGTTTCCAAGGTCTCCACGGAGGGGCTCATGGTTCATGGCTGGCAAGTCCCAGAAAACATTGCTGTATTACAAAGAGAAGGTGAAACCTTAAAAGCTTTGTTTGCCAAAACTGAAGACCAAGAAAAACCTTAAGTGTCTGATGAACAATATTTCATTCATGAGGGTCTGCTGATGGTAGTACCCCTGTCTTGTCAACCTCTTGTTTTACATTGGGTCATACACAAAGACATCCACACAAATTAGTTCCCGTTTCTACTTGCCTACCATGTACACTGACATTCAGACATATTGCACTACATGTTCCACATGTCAAAAGACAAGTTCTGTGCTTTAGCGGGGTAAGGCCCCATTACACCCATTACCTGTCATATCCACCCCTTTCCATTGCATTGCCATGGATATTGTGGGAGTAAAAGAGCAGTGCAGGACACACTACATCAGCAACTGGGCATCACAACACTGAGGACCAGTCCATATGACCCACAGACAGATGGGCTAGTTGAGCGGTTCAATCAGATGCTGAAGGGCATGCTGCGGAAGTTCATTGCAGACACTGGCCGTGACTGGGACAAATGGCCCCCCTTCATTCTCTTCACATACAGAGAGGTACCTCAGGCTTCAACCGGGTTTTAACCCTTCGAAGTCCTGCATGGCTGGCAAGTCCAAGGACCACTGGACATCTTAAAAAAAGGCCTGGACAAAGTCAACAGCAGACATAGAGGAGAGAAGTGTTGTGAGGTTCACCCTGGAGATGAGGGACCATCTAGAGATGTACAGAAAGCAAGAAAGGTAGAATCTTCAAGAAGCACAAGTGGCACAGAAACAATGCCAGACTGCATCAGTTCCAACCGGGACAGGAAGTGCTGCTTTTGTTACCCACTTCAATGAACAAGCTACTCATCAAGTCACAAGGGCTGTAAACCATCATGAGGAAGATGGGGCCTTTAACTTATGAGATTCATCACCCTGACAAAACAAGATCTCACCAGACCTACCATGTGAACCTGTTAAAGGAGCAAGAGAGACCTGGCAGCTGTAACTCTAGACCATCTAGACGGGGCACAGCAGACTGCTGCGAAATCTTCTCGACAAGTCCCTGTCACTGTTTCAGCCAAGGCCTGGGCAAATGGAGTTAGTGCAGCACACCATCCATCTCACTGACTCTTGTCGGGTATGGAAAAATGAAGACCAAGAGTAAGGAGTGCAATTAATTAAAGAGAAATATACTGAAGAATAGTTCCACACATTGTCAGTTAATCAGATTCATGTGTACATATATCAATTATTGACACTTTCACCCCGGAATTAGGCATGTAGTGTAGTGTAGTGTAGGCATGTAGTGACCTTCCAGATTCTGGAGCAGGTGCCAGCTTGCCCAGAAAAGTCCACACATCTATTAGAAAGCCTGTAATCCACATCCAATACTGATCTGTAACACGGAATACAGCACATAAACACATACACAGATACACAGTTTCTCCAAGGTTGGAGTTGGTGAGCTCTGGTCCTGACAAGAAAAAGTTTCCCAAAACATACTGATAACATGTGTTTTCTCTCAGTGAGAGGTACAGACAACAGTACAGGACATATTCATACAATTCTTTAGGGTTTCAGTAAAAGGAAATATGAAATCAAATAAAATAGAATATAATATAAAAAAAATGAAAGACCGATCCATATTTCATCTCTGGAAGCCGGGTTAAGTGAGCAAGCACTGTTACTGCACTCCTGTCAGGTGGAGTGGCCCGTTTGTCATCATGCCAAAGAAAGAAAGGACCGTTGCATGTCTGTGTTGACTTCCGTAAGCTAAATGCACAGTCAAAGTTTAATGCCTACCCTATGCCTAGGATCAATGACCTATTTGAGCAGATTGGACAGGTCCGTACATCATGACATTGGACCTGTTTAAGGGGTACTGGCAGGTGTCCCACAACCTAAACTCCAAGCTTCTCACTTCCTTGAGGACACCCGTTGGACTATACTAGTGCTATTGCTAGTGCAGTATACTTACTGTCCTACCCTTTGGTCTGCACGGAGCACCTGCCACCTTCCAGCGTTTAATGGACCAAGTTCTCTAGGGCTGTGAATCGTGGGCAGCTGCCTACATGGACGACGTGGTCATCTACAGTCACAACTAGGCAGATCACCTAGACCATCTGAGACAGACCCTGGGGAAGATCCAAGTAGCGGGCCTGTCCTTTAATGTTGCTAAGTGTGAGTGGCAGGAGACCAACTACCTGGGATACCAACTGAGCAATGGCGAACTGCGACCACAGGTTGCCAAAGTGGAAGCAATATGGCGCAGTCCTAGGCCTAGGACAAAAAAGGAGGTTCAATCCTTCCTGGGTCTGGTACCGCCGATTCATACCAGCCTTTGCTACTCTGGCAGCACCATTGCCTCTGACAAAGGAATTGGAGCGGTACTGGCCCAGAGGACTACCGGAGCTGAGAAACCTTGAGCAGGAACCTGTTTCCCAGGGAGACCAGGTATTCAACCATTGAAAAGGAGGGTCTCACAATAAAGTGGTCCCTGGAAACACTATATTACTACCTCCTGGGGCGGGAGTTTGATCTGGAGACCAACCATCGGGCACTTACCTGGATTCACACTATGAAAGGCCGTATGCCTGTGTTACCCGATGGTATTTGGCTCTCCAGCCCTACACCTTCCGGATCCGGCATTATCCCGGGAGGAAGAACCTTGTGGCCAAACCAGTCCGGGGTTCCCAGACAGTGCACGGTTTGGAGAGGGGGAAGGTGGCTGCAGTGCAAGCGGCAGCACATGCGACCCCGATAGCACTTAGACATTTATCCACATTAAATTCTTCCCTTCTGTTATTCCCTCCAAACATATGTATTTATAGTGTGTAACTTTTAGAATTTTATTTAGCACAAAAAATAAGAATGTACTACAAATGTTCTTACTTGTATTTAAGTATTTTTTTTGTGCATTCAAGTATGCTTTTTTTTCACCTGGGATTGCAGAAAGACAAAGTATGCAGCTGAATACAGTCTTCAGATACAGTTTGAGTACTACTGTTACTGTTATTAGATTGTCATTGTTACCCCAAAATGATCATTATTTGTTTGTATATAGCCAGAAGCCCACCACATTCAACACCATAGTGTCAGGTTGTGTTGATGGATGAGGCAAGGACTCAAATGCAGAGTGCACTAGGGCTTTTATTAATGGCAAACAAACAAGAAAAATAACAAAAACTACTAAACACTCAAAGCTTGTTATACACCATACGGGGAAAATACAGGCACGGCCAGGCTGAGCTGAATATGGCAGAGCAAGGCTTGACACACTGGGAACATTGCACATGCAGGAACATTAGACAACACTAATCCACTTTTGTATCTTGAAAAAGCAGCCTTGACGTTCTGCTAAAAAGCCCCTTTTGTATTAAATGAAAAAAAGTCAATCATGTGTTTGTTAAAGCACGTGGGTATATAATGATAAAATTGTCAGTTTTGGGAGAACTATTCCAATGTAATATAAAATTATGTATAATATAATATAATATAATATAATATTTTTGTTGTCGTTTTAGGAAGTGTGTATTTGCTACCGCAGCTGATCTGATTCTACTGTCTCTAAATATTGTTTCAGTGACTACTTCTGGAAAAACAAAGCTGAACATTGTGCTGTGTGGATATAATACAACACTCAAGACTTCAGTGTCTAAAATACTTAGAGGGAAACCAGCTAAATATCAGAAAGAGATGAGTAAAGTGTGTGTGAAGAAAGAGGGGAAGATCGATGGACGGCAGATCACAGTAATAGAGCTTCCAGCTCTCTCTCGGCTCTCAGAAGAGGAAGTGATGCGGGAGACTCTCAACTGTCTGATTCTCTGTGATCCTGGAGTTCATCTTTTCATCCTCGTTACTCCTGTCGGTTCACTGACTAATGAAGACAAAGCAGAAATGGAGAAGATTAAAAGAATATTTAACTCTAATGAGCACTTCATGGTGCTTTTCACTGCTGAACTCACTGTTGACAAAAGTGTGTCAGATTTTGTTTCATTCACAGAATCTCAGAGGGTTGTGAGTCTCTATGGGAGTTGGTACTATGTGATGGGGATAAAGGACCATAAAAACTCTGGGCAGATCTCAAAGATTATAACTGGTATAGACACCATTAATACTGAGCCCTATTCACTTCAGATGTTTATGAGAGCTCCAGAGAAGAGAGTCAGACATGAACTAGAGGAGAAACTGAGTGTGAGAGATAAAGAAATCAAAGACTTACAGGAGAAGATCAAGACACCAGGTGAGTGAATTCATGCCATACATGAATAAACACCCTTCACCCTTCACCTTTACCTTTTTTTTGTCCATAGTATCCATCAATGGAGTAGGATTCGGTTTAGAACTACAAACACAAGTAAAAAATGTTTTTAAAAAACTACAAACATGGCAGATTGCATGACCTGACCTACAGTTACGTAAAGACGTTTAGATAAAGGAGTTTGAGTGACTAATAATCAAAATTTAACAATTTTTGATCCATTTGGCCGTTGACTTTTAAATGCATAATTAAAACCACATTGTTAAACTAGTGTGTTCCTTTGACTGTTCCAGAAGATGTGAAGCTGAATCTGGCTCTGTGTGGGAGTGATAGAAGATTAAAATCCTTCATATCAAACCTGATCCTGAACCAGAGCGAGAGAGGACCAGAGCTCAGCTCAGAGTGTGTGAGGAGAGACGTGGAGCTTCATGGACGTCTGATCTCTCTGGTGGAGCTTCCAGCTCTGATCAACTCTCAGCTCTCAGAGGAGGAAGTGATGCGTCAGAGTCTCCGCTGTGTGTCTCTCTGTGATCCTGGAGTTCATGTTTTCATCCTCATTATTCCTGATGGTCCACTTAATAATGAAGACAGAGCAGAAATGGAGAAGATCCAGAGGATATTCAGCTCAAGAATCAACAAACACATCATGATCCTCAAATACCAGAATCCAGAGCTTCAGACAGCAGAACTAAATGAAGAACCACAGTCTGTCGTTGAGGGGTTTGGAGGACGGCATCATCTCATTGGCCCAAACACACAAGTGTCCATGTTAATAGAGGAACTGGAGCAGATGGTTGAGGACAATAGTGGTGTTTGTTTCTCCACAGAGACATTGTGGGATGCACAGATGGAAAAACTGCAGAAATGTGAAGAAATGAAGAATAAAATCCATTCATTAGAGGCGTGGTTTCAGTCAAAAGGTAATGATCAGAAAATCAGACACTTTTCATGATTGCAAAAGTCTACACAGAGTTGTGAGATAAAACAATAACATTCCATGCAGAGTTTAGAAGAAATGATATGATTAGCACATGATGCTTCAATTTAAATTATACACAATATTCTCTGATGACCTGATTGACAATCTTCACTTCAAAATCAATATACTGTTTTTAATTTTTATGTGATTATCTTTAGATTCAAGAGAAAAGGCAGATGATCTGAGGATTGTGCTGCTGGGAAAAACTGGAGTTGGGAAGAGTTCAACAGGAAACACCATCTTAGGAAGAGAAGCATTTACAGCAGAATCATCTCAACAATCAGTCACTAAAGAGAGTCAGAGAGAATCATCTGAAATCAACGGCCGACACGTGACTGTGATCGACACTCCAGGACTGTTTGATACTGAACTCAGTAATGAAGAAATCCAGAGAGAAATCACCAACTGCATCTCCATGATCCTGCCTGGACCACATGTGTTTCTCCTACTGATACCAGTGGGACGATTCACTCCAGAAGAAGAAAACGCAGTGAAGATCATCCAAGAGACGTTTGGTGAAAACTCTTTAATGTTCACCATTGTGCTCTTCACCAGAGGAGATGATCTGAAGAACAAAACCATTGAACAGTGGCTGGGAAAACCTGAAACTCCCTTGATGAATCTGATTGAAGCGTGTGGAAACAGATTCCATGTGCTCAATAATAATCAGACTGGAGACCGAACACAAGTGTCTGATCTACTGAAGAAGATAGACGACATGGTGAAAGAAAACGGAGACAGTTACTACTCATGTAAGATGTTCAGAGAGATGGAAAGAAAACTACAAGAACAACAACAGAAGATGCTGATGGAGAGAGTGGAGAAACTGAAGATAGAAAGAGAAGAACTGATGAACAAACATGAAGAAGAGGAAAAAAAGATGAAGATTACGATGGAGGAAGAAAGAAAAAATCATTACAAAGAGAGAAATACAATAGAAAATGATTTTAGGGCAAAAGAACAACAATATAAAAGTGACATTGAAAAAAGAGACAAACAAGAGAGAGAGATGCGAGAGGAGATAAAGAGAGAACGAGAGGAAGGGGAGAGACAGAAACAACAGGAAAGACAAAGAAGATATGAAGAGAATGAGAGAAGGAGAAAGAAAGAACAGGCAATAAGGGATGAATATAATCAAGAGAAAGTTAGAATGAAGTTGCTGATGGAGGAAGAAAGACAGAATCATGACAGAGAGAGAAAGAGAAGAGAAGAGGATGATGAAAGAAGGAGAAAAATAGACAAGGAAACATGGAATGAATATATTGAGAAACTTAAAAGAGAGAGAAAAAGAAGAGACACAGAGAGAGAAGATCTTCAGTTCAATCATGAAGAAGAGATGAAGAGAGTGAAGAGGAACATGAAGAAAGAAAGACTGATATATCATGATAAAGAAAGAAAGAGAAGAGAAGATGAATTTAGAGAGAGAGAAGAACAATATAAAAGATACATCAAAGACATAGAGGAACAAGAGAGAAAGATGCAAGAGGAGATGAAGAGAGAACGAGAGGAATGGGAGAGACAGAAACAAGAAGAAAGACAAAGAAGAGAAGAAACCGATAATACAGACACAGGTCAGAATTATAAATATGAGCAATGAAGGCTGTAAAAATCAATCTGCATTGTTTATCCTTTACAAAAATGTTTTTAATCTAATCTATTTATTATTGTTATTATTATTATTATTATGAAAGAGAGTTAACCTACACTTTATTTAATGTGGGTGGTAAGAGTCCTAGATAATGGATACCCAAATAGTTGGGAACCTCTGAGATGGAGTGTTATAAACAGTTTAAAGTTTAGTTTTGAGTTTAAAACTTGTTGCTCAGGGTCTCAAATTTAATCAATTGTAGTTATTCTCTAAACTCTATTATTTTCATTTTCAGATAAAGATTCATCATCACATTCAGGAAGTTTGAGAATCTTGCTGTTCGGGAGGAGAGGAAATGGAAAGAGTGCCACAGGAAACACTATCCTCGGAAAAAAGGAGTTTCGCAGTGAAGCCAGTAAAAGTTTGGTGACCACTATTTGTCAGAAGAGAGCTGGTGAAGTTGATGGTAAATCAGTCACTGTTGTTGATACTCCAGGACTTCTTGACACCTCACTGAAATATGAAAAAGTGCAGGAAGAAATAATGAAAGGTGTTTCACTGTCCGCTCCGGGACCTCATGTGTTCATTATTGTGGTGAGTTTGGGAAGAATCACTCAAGAGAAGCAAGACACTTTAGACATGATAAAGAAGATCTTTGGCCCAAAAGCAGCAGAGTTCAGCATCGTTCTCTTCACTAGAGGAGATGATCTGAAAGAACAAACAATTGAACAATATGTAGAGACAAGTACAAATGAGGAACTCAAGAAACTGATCAGTGACTGTGGAAACAGATTCCTGGCCTTTAACAACAAAGAAACACAAGATCAGACGCAAGTTACTGAGCTCTTAAACATGATAGAAGAGCTGAAGAAATCTAATGAGGGCCAATACTTCACTAATGAGATGTTTGAGGCAGCGATCTCCGATGAAAAGAGATGGGAAATGAAAGAAGAGAATAAAAGAAAAAATCAGGCTCAAGTAGAAGAATTAAAAGCCAGATATGACATGGATGTAAAACACATGAAAGAGAGACTGAAGGAGAAGAAACGAAAGACAGCTGAGGAAAGAGTGAAGCTGGAGAACAAGTTCAGAGAAAAACAGGAAACACTGAGGAGAGAGTTTGAGGAGAAAGAAAAATCAGAGCAGAAGAAACGAGAGAAGGATGATCAGAAACGACCAGAAGAAGAAAAACAGCAAAGAGATGAATATAATCAAATAGTAGAAGAGATGAAGAGAGAGATTGAAAACCAGAGATTACAGTATGAAAAACAGCAAAAAGAAAGAGAAGAAGAAGATAGGAAGAGAAAAGTAGAATATAAACAAGATCAAGAAAATATGAAAACTGAGCAGGAACACATCATGGCAGAGTTAAGGAGAAAACAGGAAGAGGAAATAAAAAAGAGAGATTTAGAGGAACAAACAAGGAAGGAACAAGAAGAGAAAGAGAGAGAAGAACGGAAGAGAAAGATTAAAGAGGCTGAAGATGACAAAGAGAAACAAGAGGAAATTAAACGACAGCTGAGAGAATGGGAGGAAGAGAAGAAAAGACAGATTAAAGAACGAGAGGAAGAGGAAAGAACAAGAAAAGAGAGACTCGAGGAACAGCTGAGAGAAAAACAAGAAGAACTGGATAAAATGAGAGAGAGATTTGAAACTGAGAGAGAAGAACAAGAACAGATGATAAAGGAGGAGAGAGAAAAAACGGACAGAGAGAGAGAAGAAAAAGAGAGAGAATATGAAGAAGAGAGAAATGAAATTGAAAGCTGTTATAAGCAGCTGGAGCACGAGAGGAAAGAGGAATGGCAGAGAAGAAAACAAGTGGATGAAGAGAGACGAGGGGAGAAGAGAAAGAGATGGAAGAAAATGATTAAAGATCTGAAACGAGAGCAAGAAGAAGAGATGAAGAGAAGAGAAAGAGAGGAGAGAGAAGCAATAGAAAGAGAAGAAAAAGAGTGTGATGAAATGAAACAGAAAAATGAAGAAGAGATAGAGAAGATGAAGAAGAAACATCGAGACGAAGCCAGAAAACAAGAAGAAGAACTGAAGGATTTTATACAGAGCAAAGAGCCGCACATCCAGGAGCTCAAGAAAAGGCTTAGACAGCTATATGACGAGAATTGCTCATTGTTTCAGGCCATAAAGCACTTTTTTGGTCGCAACACCTCTGACTAACATTATAATTATAAAACCTGAACGTTTTTTGTTTATTGAAAAATGTACAATGAAAAACACCTGCAGTAGTTTCCATGTGTAATGTCTCGAATTATAGAAAAATCGAACATTAAGAAAAATAATAGATCAGAAATTAACGTTTAATTTAAATCATCAAAAACATGTTTTAGATATTTCAGTGATGCTTTGGACGAACACTATAAAACACTTTTGACAGTGCCTCATAAGCTCAGCTACTTGTACGTACATCATCTTGTGCGTTCACAAGAGCAGCATGTGAAGTCTGAAGAAGAACGACTCAGTGGAATCAGCGTTCAGGGCTGCTTTATTAAGGCAGAGCCCCAACCGCTATTCACACACTTCAACCGTTTTCTGTTCCTTTTTTTTCTTGCTGATCTCCCATGCCCCCCCCTGCAGTGTATGTGCACCCCCCACACTTCCAGAACAACTGCCTTAATGAGATGGTATCCGAAATCCCCATAAAAGTGTCTTGCTTTTGCCGCATGGTTTGAATGTTAGTTGGGAAGTCAATGAACTGCCATACAGTAGTGGCCCAATGTCATCTTCACCCTTTATTCAAATCTTATGAAAAATGTGTTAAATATTTTGTAAGTGCATAGTTGTGATTGGGATCAATTGTTTTATTTGTGATAACACAATGAAACATGCCAAACTGTACGGACATAATTTCCCAGGCTGTCATACAAAGAAATTATGAACACATGCAAAAACAAGAGAGGACCAATGAAATATTAATAACTGATTAAGTTCAATACGACCCCAGATTTCTAGTTCCCAGCATGCTTTGCTTCAGCAAATGCTGAAATGTACTATAATTTTTGTGTGTGCGTGTTTTATAACACAATATTAACATGTGGTATATAACATCTGTTTATATATAAAATGTTTATATTAGTATAAGTTGGGAGTACCAGTGCTACCAAGTAAAAAAGTTAACTTCGAGTCCTGGCCATTACTAGCTTGACTATTGAAGCACTTTATTTACTTGAGTAACGTCTACTTGGTCTTTTAAGGCAATCAGTTTGCACTGCTATAACCTGTAAATCAGATCACTCTATTACAACGGAAATGCAACAGAGAAATGACTATCGGCAGGAAATGTGCAAGCAGAAAATTACATCAATCAACAACTTAAATGAGTTCACTTGAATTATTACAAATCCAGGATATTTCACTTTAAATAATTGTTGTTTAGAGCAATCAGTTTGCAAGCAATCATACTAAATTAATTTTCTCTTGGTAGATAAAAAAAAAAAAAAGACCTTAAAAGACAAAAGAGATTTAAAACATAAAGAAACTCAAAGATTGCAAGAAGAACTGAACTAAGAAATTAAAAATGCATGAGTTTGCTTCTTATTTTATGCATAATCTGACATTTATTAATCCATTATGCTGTTTTAAGATGGATATTAATGTATTTTCCTTTGTTTTCTCTGTTTATTCAGCAGATTTGATCAGATCAGTTATTACTGAGAAAAAAAACATTTATAATCATTCAATCATAAAATCATTTACTATATATTTTAACCATTTAATAATTTATCATATTACTATTTTTCTAGCTCTTGCAATGTTTGCTCTTATTGTTTAATCTTATGATTGTGTGGTTTCAAGGGATGATGGTCTTCATGTGTAAGAGATCAGAGAAGAATATCTTTAACGTCACAGGACGATGTTGTGAAAGTAATTTTCCCATAGGTTTTGCTTTGCTATAATAACACTTGATGTATGTGTATCACATGTACTAAGATACTATTCTCCTATATCTATCTTATTTTTCTGTATCTTATTAAAGGGTTAGGGTCCTTTTATAGACAATGCAATTTGCAAGACCTGTTTCCTGTTTTGGTGTCAGAGGCGAAGAACTGGAAACAAGAACGATCTGCTTGCCTAACACCCACATGATATATAAAGATTTTGCTTCTTGCACTCTGCTCTCTCTACTGACCAATAATAAAGAACATTAATATTCTACACCTCAGGCTTTTGTCTCTTCCTTTAAACTTGTCCAACATGTGGAAAGACGGGGTTTATAGAGGCTGATGCAATTTGCCTACTTATACTACGCCCTAAAAGTGTGTACTCTATGTGTGAGAAGTGTGCATCAGAAGAGTAGACAAGCTATTATGTCATAAAATTGCGTTATGTGCATCACGTCACCGTAAACTGGTCATCGTCACAGTTAATTTCCTCCATATTTCATTTCATTTCCAACCATATTGGAGAGAGAAGATGTAGCATTGTTAATGGCCAAACAGATCTTTATAAAAGTTCACATTGTTGTTGCAGATTAAATAAAACACTAATAACATTAAATAAAAATGTACCAACAGGTTAATTATTAGTCAACTCAAACCCCTTTATCTAAACCTCTCTACTTAACCGTCGGTCACACACATCTGCCATGTTTGTAGTTTTTAACACTTTTCATTCGTGTTTGTAGTTCTGAACAGAATCCTCTGAGTATAATTAGTATAATATAGACATGAATCTATAGTTAGTAATATTATAATACTACTATACTTAAGAATAACATTACAAATCAAAAGGCAATTATTTCAGGAATATTTTTATACAAATCAATAGTGTTTTAGATTTGTACAGTGCATCAGCAATTTACAGCCATGAAAGCCTTTTAAGTGTGCAAGAATATAAAAGAAACAAACACATGCAAGAGAAGAGAACATGAGGGCTGGGTTGGGAACCAGTGTCCTGAGACAGAACTTCAACAAGTGAGCAAAAAGTGTCCCACAACCTTCACCCTTTACTGTACGGATGTGGGTGGAGGCAAACACTGACCCTCAATGTGAAGTCTCACATTTAAACACCATCAGGGACCGAATGACAATGTTGACACGCGGGTTCATGACCATCACTCTGCACCACCCTCCTGATCTTCTGCTCACTCCCTGTCTGACAGCACATTTCTCCTCATCAATGATGACACTAACAAAGTATTGACACACACACGACAAAACCTGTTATCCACAGCACCAATAAAGATGAACAGACAAGGAGAAATGATGAATCAACTTTCTGTAGCAAAATTAAATACAACTAATTTTAGAAATTGAAAAAGATGTATTATTATGGCTACTTACAAAACCTCATAAACCGCCATGTGACAGCAATTCCCTTCCCATGGTGCAAAGACAAGTGCACCTGTGCGAAATCAAGATAGATTTGATTCAGAGATCCGTTACTTGATGAGGATGTATAGACTAACACATACACATACACTGTTGCCTATACACGTGCATTTCATACACTCCGACAATAATACAAGTAAAAATTACTTGTCTTTGATGACTAACAGATCACAGTAACTGTAATAAAATTTACACCCGTTTATATTTATTATTATTATCATTTTTGTTATTGCGATCACCGTGCTAAAGAACTGGGTCTCCCGCAGGGTTGCCAGGCTTTCACAACAAAACCCGCCCAATGGCGAATCAAAACAAGCCCAAAACCCGCCCAATGGCGAATCAAAACAAGCCCAAAACCCGCCCAATGGCGAATCAAAACAAGCCCAAAACCCCCCCAATGGCGAATCAAAACAAGCCCAAAACCCGCCCAATGGCGAATCAAAACAAGCCCAAAACCCGCCCAATGGCGAATCAAAACAAGTCTGATTGCATTCCGGGGGGTAAAATCTGTGTTTTTTGTTGGGGTTCCCCACCTAAATTTTGCATTCCTGGGGCTAAATATCACATTATTGGGGTCACTTCAACCTGCGGACATGAGAAACAGCCCACGGCAACAGTGAACGGGTAAACCGCAGACTCTGCAACACTGGTCTCCCGCCCAAATACTTACAGTAATAACCTGGTGCCAACAGCCAGTCTCTCGAACCCCAAACTTTGCAAGGGAAACTTCTGTATTTTTTCAACCTGGGCCATGTTTTCCAATGTTTTTGTGTCTAATTAAAATTGGAAACCAATTGAAATTGAAATTTCGGGAGAGCAGTGGAGCTGAAACATCTAACTCTGTAACGGTTCAGACCAGAAATGACTGAGTGAGGCAGGAGAATGCAATGTTCGCTGGCTAAATTTGCAGTTTCATTCCACACTATAGCATTAAAAACGAATAACAAAGCTGACTTACCCAACTTCCAGAAATCCGCCGTTCGTTCTGCTCCTCCAGTCGATGGCAGTTGTGTTCTGTCTGTGATGTGTGACGTCAGGTGGCACGCGTTATTTACAGCAATTCTGAATTTATTGGCATATTACAGCCAGGTCACAGCAAGACTAATATATGTATTAGGGATGTCACTGGTACCAAAATTCCAGTAGTCGTACCAAAACCATTACAATTTTACGGTTCTCTGTACAAATTAAAACCACAGCAAAATCTGTTGGAACTATTTTACTATTTTATTTAACTATTTGATAATTCATTGAGATTATTATTTATGATGGCGATCATTATAAGAAAAAAATCATATAAACATTTGAAGGCAACATGATGTTTAAAAGTAAACATTGTTTATAAAAAGATAGGCATATATGGGATATATAAGATGGGATATATATACACACACACGTATTAGGGGTGTAACGGTTCTCAATAAGAAATCTAACCATACACGGTTCGGCACGCACTTGCACCGCGGTTCATCTAATGACAATTAACTCCCTGAATGACAATTAACTATCCAATAAGAATCATCCAGTTTGGGAGGCGGGACCTTATACAGCTAATCAGATTGAGGCTTCCCTCAAACATATTTGCATACAGACATTATAAATGGATTTCACACTCTTACAGGGACCATTACATACAAACACGGTACCACGGTAGCGCTGAAGACACTGAAGGCGCTAAACAGTGTTGCCAAATCAATGGTTTGGCAATCAATGTTTTTCATGCCGCGGGTTGAAGCGATCCCAATTATGTGATATTGAGCCCCGGGAACGTGAATTTTAGCAGGCAACACTGCCAAAAAATATATATATTTTACCCCCCATGAAATGCAATTGGGTTTGTTTCGGGCTAGTTTTAAGTAGCAATTGGGCGAGGTTTAGTTGTAAAAAACCTGGCAACCCTGGTGCTAAAGCTTGAGGACTTATTATCTTCATCTTCATCTTCTATCTCATTATTACATAAGAAAAAGAGAAACACTGAAACGGGATGAAATGCGATTGTGAAAGTTTTATCTAAAACAGGTGTTTTTGTATTAACACGGTCTGCATGTTTATTGTTAAGATGTTAAACATGAAAAACACCTATTTTTCACATTCCTGACTAGCAGACTTATCAAGGGGTTTATGGGCAGGTGCTTTGCTGTGAAAATTTTTTTACAAATCATGATGAATGACAAACTATCAAATGTCAAACTGCAAACTATCTTTACTGTATGGTATGAAACCAGCCTTCACAATAGATGAGACCTACATAAGGCAGTTTCAAAATACCTTACTTACCTGTTGAGTAATAAAAACACAATCCCTCAGTTCTCGCCATCTCCTAAAGTAAAGCTGATGTTGATTCTTGTTTTATCGCGAGCTCTGGCGCGGTCTCTTTTCTCTAGAAGACTCTTGTTGGGGAAAAATTTAATCACAGAAGATTTAATCTTCCAGACCTGTTTTCTCTATTGTGTTTTAAATGAGTCAGATCAAAGAGGCCCCACCTGTGGGAGCCCAAACATTGCCCCTTTTATCTTTTATGGCTCTTGGAATTGGAGTTCCTGACTAGCATCTATGCGTTTGAATAGTTATGCTGATTAGGAGTAGGTGATACTCTGTCTGTTGTTACAGATGAAGGACCATTGTGTTTCTTGCTTTTATTTGCTCAAGGCGAAACCTTCAGTGGGTTTCGCCAGATGTATGGGAAATTACTGAGGGGGTTATTTAGACATTGGGGGTATAAGAAGCTTGTGGCTTCTTTGTGTCTCCAGTTCAAACTCAAGGTAGCCTCGAATGGCTACACTGACCGTGGCTCTTTCTTGCAAGAAAAATAAATCTTTATAAAGACAATTGGAAAATGGTTTGTCTCTTATTAGTGATGTCAATGAATTAATTTTTGCCATAACAATTGGTGTCAGAAGTTTGGGATTCCTTGGATGTGCCTTCTGGACCCCGAGAGCAGACAGTGACCGATCATCCTGGACTTAGAGTCACAGCCTTACCCCGAAGGATTGAGGGAGAAGGGCTGACTGCTCTGGGGTGTTCGGAGGGTCCAGACACTGGAATCAGAGAAAACGAATCCGATGGCAACGGGGCGCTTCTGGTAAGAGACAAACTTTTTAAATTCAGGGGGAAATGTTTTATTTTTTATTTTATAGAATTTGGTTAAATTGAAAATTGAAATGATAGGGATAAACCATTAGGCGAGTCTGACTCTGTGGCAAATGCAGCGTGAATTGATGTTTTTTACGAGGTAGAAAAAAGAACTGAAATCATGTGGGCGATTAAATACCTAGATTGGTATAAATAAGACCTAGATTGGTCTGAGAATAAATAAGACCTAGATTGGTCTGGGGACCATAATACCTAGATTGGATTGGTTCCGCCCGCGGTCAGGTAACCAGGGCAAAAAAAAAAAAAAAAAAAAAAAAAAAATTGGGCGCTATTGCGAGCGTCCGCCCGGCTGGTCTTGGGTGAAGAGATCAGATCTGTACGGAGACGTCCAACAGATTAATAGCGCGCGCGCAAAAAGCCACAGAATCAGACTGCCAAAATGGGGAAATCCCAAAGCAAGCTAGCTGAATACGAGACACCGGTATTTTATCAAATAAGAAAATTATATGGCCAGAAATGCATGCAACGTATACGAAGTTAATTAAATGTCATGATTTGAGTGTCACCGCTGAGTGGCCAGACTGGGACTGTGAAAGAGTCAGTTGAAGGAAAAGGATAAATCGATGGGTTGTTGTGAGAAATGTGAGCAGACACTGAAATGCTGGGTGTGAGAGGCATTGACTGTGGAGAAATTAAACAGAGAAATTAAAATGCTGTCTCATCACGCAGAAGCCACAGCTGTTTAAAGATCGCCGGTGAGTATGAACTTTGACTAAATTTCAGCTAACAATTTGAGTGATATGACCAGTAATTTGATTAGACGGGATAAAGATTTTGAGAAGAAAGAGAGCAAATGCTGCAAGAAGCTCCGCACTGAAGCCCTGACTTCAAAGAAATTTGCTGAACTGATGAAGAAAATGGGCAGAAATGTTTTTATTGTAATTAGAAAGTTGATCAGCAACTTGACTGGCTACAAACAAAAGAGAGAACAAGAAAATGTTTTGTGCTTATTCATTAATTTATAAAATAGGTGAGGTATCATAGCCTACTAAAAGGGAAAATCCCAGAAGTGACTGAGATATAAAATTGAGTAACTAAAAATTATGCTGGTGAAAAGAAGAGTAGAAAGTGTGGCAAATCAGGCAACCAGACTAAATTCTGTAAACGAAACTCAGTAAAAAGAATAAAACAGAGATTTACACTCTAAGAAAATGAGAAAATAATAAGCTTACTAAAGTCTTTAGCATTACTTTTGAAGGACTTGAGATAATTTTAATATGAGGTTAAAATTAAAGATAAAGATGATAAAACATGTTGCAAAAATATATAAATCCTGATTAACCGAGTTTTAAATGAAAAAGATATAATAAATATGTTCTTGCTCTTCTCACCTTTGCAAAACTCTGATAATGATGATTTGACTGAATATTGGGTTGTTGAAATAACTATAGGTGTTAAAATGTTGAAAACCCTAGAAGCTGATGTTTTGTTTTCAAAAGATGAGCTTGTGCTGAGCAAATAAACAATTTGTAATCTCAATCCGGCCACCACGTGGCCTAACTTGAGTAACAGAGACTCAATCTGAGTGGAAATTTAGTTTTTAAATTCATTATGGGGGCGAAAGACAAATATAAAGTTATGATCATTTGAAAATGTGATTTCTGTCTAAGGATAGAGTTAAAAGGAAAATGTCTGATGTTTATTTGAAAACAAAGCCAGATCTTACGCTGAGCTAGTGTGAAGAGTGAAACGTTTATGAAAATGCAGTGTACCAGCCCTGAAGGCCTCAAAGTCTCTCTCATCCCAGACCAGCTCAAAGCTGATATCTGAGCCTGTGCCATAGATGATAGAAGATATTGATGAGTAAAAAAAAAATGTGAACACAATAGACAGTTATTTGTTAAGATATAAAAAAGGTGCCATCAAGAGGGCAATAAGACATGCTTTAAAAATACAGACTTTTAATGAACTGAAATTTTGATTAATGTATGATACGACCAGTAACTTCTGTCTACTCTTAGCCTTCACCATGTACAGAACTGATGGCCATTAGTCACAGATGTAGCAGAACATTAAAATGAATGGACAGGTGTTTTGGCTAAATTCACTGAGTGTAATCCACGCACTGTTAGGTTGCGTCTTTGAAGAAGTATGATGGATTTTAGTGTTTAAGTTGTGTTATAATTAACCTGTCTCCATGTTTTTACTAATTTGAAAGCAGACTAGATGGCTCTGGTGACTCTTGAATGCACTTTCCAAAAGGCTCCAGAAAATATCTGATCCTGTTGAGGGTCAAAGATCTCAAGCGATGACGAGGTGGGCACGATGTGGTTTTTCCCGATGACGGGTAAGACTTCCTACGGCCTGACAGGTAGCAACCCAAGCCAGGGAAATCACGATAAGTCATCTCGGACCCCGGAGGAGGGGGTTTTATGTGAGGTGTGTATGAGAGGTGAGGCAGATGTCTGTGAGGCCAGCAGCATCACTGGTGTTGGGAGGAGAAGCTGTGTTTCGTAGGAGCCAAGGTCAAGACTGGACACAGCAGCCCCTGCCCTAATAATGGCCCCTCTATACTGTATGATATTGAACTAATATGTCTCTATCATAGTCTTAATCCTGCAGGTCATTAGGATGGCAGAGGATAATTTGGAGAGTTTGTTTACTGATAACAGGAGCTGAAAAGATTTTGATAAAGAATTGGTATTGAGTATGATTAAGTATGATGTCACGAGATAAAGATGAGTGAACGAGCTGATTGAACGTAATACAAATTGATAATTTTGTCATTTTGATGAAGTATATTTAACATTAACAAATTTAGATTTATATTTGTTAATGGTTAAATATGAGGTGGGCTATGATGAGTGAAAATGGGTCTGTTGGAAATAGTAAGTTGGGTAGTTTGTGAAGAATTGTGTTGAAATGACTGACTGAAGGAAGGTTGATAAGAATGTGATGCACAGTGAGAAACTGTGGGCAAAGCACAAAATGTAAACTGAAGGATGTTTTATGTAGAGATTTAAAGCGCTAAAATGGATTATTATCTATCTTACTTATTTGTATTGTTTAGTTTGAGTTTGAGTGAATGCCAAAAAGGTCTGTTATGATTTTGATTAATCAAAAGAACCACTGATTGTTTGTTTTTCATATGTTTTCTAAAGCGTTTAGTCTCTGAGGAGTGACTGTGGGTCTGACCTAGGGATGTGTGTGTCGTCAAACGGTTGATAGCAGAAAGTTGGAATGTTTGGATTTTGGAGGTATCACACACCCCTAACATGATGGGAGAGCAGTGACAGTGATTACTGACTTAGCCCGGCTTACAGAGATGAAATACGGATTTGTCTTTCATTTTATTGGATATTTTCAGTATGTTTATGGGAAACTTTCAAGTAAAGACTTAAATGCGCAGCGTAACTAACAACATAGAGTTTATTTCAACAGGAAACCGTGAGAGCAGATGCGGCTGCGAAGGCCGCGGCAGCACAGCAGTCAAAGGAACCAGAATGTATTTTATTATCTGAAACTAACACAAATGCTTTGATTTCCTTACAGAGTATGCAGGCATTTGCCACAGCAGCGGAGAAGCACCTGTGGAGACGTGGCTGAAAACTTATGAATGATGTGTGAATGTACAAAATGGCGTCTAGACAAGAAGTGATGGCAAGCCTTGTTTACCCCAACAATATTTTCAATGATTATGATAAATGGCTGCATGGGCGAGCCTGCAGCCAAAGGGGGAATGGTAATGGTAATGGTACTCAAATGAATGAAGTTTATAAGGGGGTTACAATATTTGCTGAAAATTTTGCATTTTGATGCATATTGAAATACATGAAAACGAGAAAAGGCCTTGAGTAAATCTGAGCCCGTTTGAGACATTTTTTTTTGGAAGACCACCATTCATGGGAATGGAAGGGGGTAAACAATAGCTTGCATCAATAGAATTGTGAATTATTGCAAAGAAATGTCTTCTCTGTTGTCTGGTGTATGTGTGCAGGCGAAAGCTGCTACAGGGGAAACCGGCTGAGACTCCCTTGCACAACATCAAGCCAGGAGATCACGTGGTAAAACAGGACCTGAGTACGAAGAGCTGGAAGGCGGAAAGGTGGCTAGGGCCTTTTGTCAGGCTTCTGACGACACTGCCGTCACGGTAGCGGAGAGAGCGACGTGGGTGCATGCGAGCCATTGTAGAAAGGTCCCACCAGTGATCGGGGAGGAGGAGCCGAGAGGAGAGAGAAGCAGGAGGAAAACGTCTGTGCGAGCAGATATATAAACATCATTTGCCGTTATCATCTCAGGAGCAGAGACACTGGCACAACGTGGTGCTGAGCCAACCAGTTTTCAAGTTAAACCCTATTTCAAGCCTACAGAATCCAGTAGGTGGTGCTTAGAGCTGCAGCGGACATCGAGCAAGGGAAGATTCCAACAAAACATCCAACGTCTGCTCGCAAGAGAACGCAGCGGTACAACCACACAGACATGTTGATTACACCATTGAGAGTGATGCATGTTCAAGGAGATGTGTGCGTGTGCTCACGAGACTGAAGCTGAATGTGAAAGCAGGGTGATCTGACTGCAGAGTCAGAATTGACATCAAGAATTCGACCACAGGGAACTGCACAGCGGTGATAGGCGGTATCATAACAGGTTTTACCTGTACGTTTAGCAAACCAAGTGACACTTCGCATGCGGTAATTTGGGTTTGTGGTGACAGAGCATATCATTTCATGCCACAGAAAGACTGGACAGGTTGCTGTTACCCAGCTTTAATGAATGTGATGAGTGACTATTATTACTACTTCTATTTTTATTATATACACATTTTAAATTTTTCTTTTTTGCAAGTTATCAAAGAATGATAAAAGGGGGAAATTGTTGGGGAAAAATTTAATCACAGAAGATTTAATCTTCCAGACCTGTTTTCTCTATTGTGTTTTAAATGAGTCAGATCAAAGAGGCCCCACCTGTGGGAGCCCAAACATTGCCCCTTTTATCTTTTATGGCTCTTGGAATTGGAGTTCCTGACTAGCATCTATGCGTTTGAATAGTTATGCTGATTAGGAGTAGGTGATACTCTGTCTGTTGTTACAGATGAAGGACCATTGTGTTTCTTGCTTTTAATTGCTCAAGGCGAAACCTTCAGTGGGTTTCGCCAGATGTATGGGAAATTACTGAGGGGGTTATTTAGACATTGGGGGTATAAGAAGCTTGTGGCTTCTTTGTGTCTCCAGTTCAAACTCAAGGTAGCCTCGAATGGCTACACTGACCGTGGCTCTTTCTTGCAAGAAAAATAAATCTTTATAAAGACAATTGGAAAATGGTTTGTCTCTTATTAGTGATGTCAATGAATTAATTTTTGCCATAACACTCTCCTCTGTTCGCCGTTTGTTTAAAATGGGTGATTCTCTGGAGGATGGACATTTAGCGGCTCCATGTCAACCTTTCTTTTTGGAAGAACGTGATTTCAACAACTGAGGGGATTCTGAGTGTGCATACAATGGACACTTTACTTTCCCATGAGGCCGCAGGAGAGGATTTGTCAATGGCAGTGAAGCGACACAACTGACACAGATAGGTCACATGATAATGACAACATGGCGGATGTAGTACGTCCAGATTACATACATATCATATGCATTCATACTATGTAGAACATACTTTTTTTAGCAGTCCCAAAGTAAATACTTTTTCAAAATAAGTACCTACTCAAGAGAGTATGTGATTTCAGACACAGCCACTGGCACGATACAAACACTAAAATAGGGCAAAATACAGGTGTAGCAAATCAGAGTTATGAGTGGTGTTCAGCAGGAGCCTGGAGAGTGGCGCCACCTGCTGATCTGGAGAGTACGTAGGTGTCTTTAGAGGCTGATGTATAGGGTTGCTCTGAAGAGAGCGCCCCCTGCTGGCCAGGAGTGGACAAGCAGTCCAGTAATGAGTCCTTACAAGCACGTTTCCTGATATACATCACAGGGCTGAAGAAATGTTGCATTTTACAGGGTTTATTTAATAGAAATTACATTTCAACAGGACATGCATAAGTGCACTTAAATAAAGCATTTGCTCTAGTCTCAGTTATTCTGTGAGATTACAGGGAAATAATCATTCTGATGGCTTTTGAAATGCAGTGAACACTATTCTGTTAATACTGTTAATATCTGATGTGTTAAGGGTTTAAACCTCTTCAGTCAGTGCTGAATCAACAGGTTTAGTTCAGAGTTCAGAAACGTTCCAGACTGTCCTCCTCTCATCATCTTCATCATGTTTGGCACCCTGATCTCAAGCTGGTCTGGGGTCAGTTGACCTACTGTTCAGAGTCGGTCTCGCTGTAGATATTGCTGACGATATGAGTCAGATCCAAACTCTGGGTCAACATGTCAGTGAGAATCTCGTCCGCTTCGATGCCCTCTATGAACTCATCCAGAGACAGCTCACCTAAACACACACAGATACATATGTAAATCATTTTCTTTAATTTACATATTTAAATAACATTGATGAATAGACTGATTACCGTCTCCATTAACGTCAATCTTGTTAAACACCATGTCCGTCAAGTCATCAGCAGAAATCTCCTGGTCTAATCCGTTAATGGCTTGAACGGCCTGGAGCAGAAAAACAATAAGAGATGAGAGTGAGCAGATATTCAGTGACACCAGCAGGAGGCGCTGAAGAGAAACTCAGACGCCACTGAATTAAACATGACACCTTGAAGATCAGCAGCAGCTCGTCTCTGTCGATGCATCCGCTGCCGTCCATGTCGAAAAGTTTGAAGTACCAGCGCAGCTTCTGCTGAACACCGCCCTTCAGAACCAAACTCAGAGCAGCGACGTACTCCATGAAGTCTATACAGCCGTCCTGAACACACACACACACACACACATTACTCTTGAACATTACATAGACATAGATCAGTTGTAGTAAACGGAAGCTCAAGCATGTTCACTTGACTCGCGAGAACCAATGACGTTCAATCTCATGTTACGCATCACGTTTGAGCTTCTCAAGAACCAATGAGGTTCATTCTCGTGTTACGCATCACGTTTGAGTTTCTCAAGAACCAATGAGGTTCATTCTCATGTTACGCAGCACGTTTGAGTTTCTCAAGAACCAATGAGGTTCATTCTCGTGTTACAAATCACGTTGAAGCTTCAGCAAGAACCAATGAGGTTCATTCTCATGTTACGCAGCACGTTTGAGCTTCTCAAGAACCAATGAGGTTCATTCTCATGTTACGCAGCACGTTTGAGCATCTCAAGAACCAATGAGGTTCATTCTCATGTTACGCAGCACGTTTGAGCTTCTCAAGAACCAATGAGGTTCATTCTCATGTTACGCAGCACGTTTGAGCTTCCCAAGAACCAATGAGGTTCATTCTCATGTTACGCAGCACGTTTGAGCTTCTCAAGAACCAATGAGGTTCATTCTCATGTTACGCAGCACGTTTGAGCTTCTCAAGAACCAATGAGGTTCATTCTCATGTTACGCAGCACGTTTGAGCTTCTCAAGAACCAATGAGGTTCATTCTCGTGTTACGCAGCACGTTTGAGCTTCAGCAAGAACCAATGAGGTTCATTCTCGTGTTACGCAGCACGTTTGAGCTTCTCAAGAACCAATGAGGTTCATTCTCATGTTACGCAGCACGTTTGAGCTTCTCAAGAACCAATGAGGTTCATTCTCATGTTACGCACCACGTTTGAGCTTCTCGAGAACCAATGAGGTTCATTCTCGTGTTACGTGGCACGTTTGAGCTTCAGCAAGAACCAATGAGGTTCATTCTCGTGTTACGCAGCATGTTTGAACTTCATTGAGAACCAATGAGGTTCATTCTCGTGTTACTCAGCACGTTTGATCTTCAGCAAGAACCAATGAGGTTCATTCTCGTGTTTCTCAGCACATTTGAGCTTCAGCAAGAACCAATGAGGTTCATTCTCGTGTTACTCAGCACGTTTGATCTTCAGCAAGAACCAATGAGGTTCATTCTCGTGTTACTCAGCACGTTTGATCTTCAGCAAGAACCAATGAGGTTCATTCTCGTGTTACTCAGCACGTTTGATCTTCAGCAAGAACCAATGAGGTTCATTCTCGTGTTACTCAGCACGTTTGAACTTCATCGAGAACCAATGAGGTTCATTCTCATGTTACGCAGCACGTTTGAGCTTCAGCAAGAACCAATGAGGTTCATTCTCGTGTTACGCATCACGTTTGAGCTTCTCAAGAACCAATGAGGTTCATTCTCATGTTACGCAGCACGTTTGAGCTTCAGCAAGAACCAATGAGGTTCATTCTCATGTTACGCAGCACGTTTGAGCTTCTCAAGAACCAATGAGGTTCATTCTCATGTTACGCAGCACGTTTGAGCTTCTCAAGAACCAATGAGGTTCATTCTCGTGTTACGCAGCACATTTGAGCTTCTCAAGAATCAATGAGGTTCATTCTTGTGTTACGCATCACGTTTGAGCTTCAGCAAGAACCAATGAGGTTCATTCTCATGTTACGCAGCACGTTTGAGCTTCAGCAAGAACCAATGAGGTTCATTCTCGTGTTACGCATCACGTTTGAGCTTCTCAAGAACCAATGAGGTTCATTCTCATGTTACGCAGCACGTTTGAGCTTCAGCAAGAACCAATGAGGTTCATTCTCGTGTTACGCAGCACGTTTGAGCTTCTCAAGAACCAATGAGGTTACTTCTCGTGTTACGCATCACGCTTGAGCTTCTCAAGAACCAATGAGGTTCATTCTCATGTTACGCAGCACGTTTGAGCTTCTCAAGAACCAATGAAGTTCATTCTCATGTTACGCAGCACGTTTGAGCTTCTCAAGAACCAATTAGGTTAATTCTCGTGTTACGCATCACGTTTGAGCTTCAGCAAGAACCAATGAGGTTCATTCTCATGTTACGCATCACGTTTGAGCTTCTCAAGAACCAATGAGGTTCATTCTCGTGTTACGCACCACGTTTGAGCTTCTCGAGAACCAATGAGGTTAATTCTCATGTTACGCAGCCCGTTTGAGCTTCAGAAAGAACCAATGAGGTTTATTCTCATGTTACGCATCATGTTTGAGCTTCTCAAGAACCAATGAGGTTCATTCTCGTGTTACTCAGCACGTTTGAGCTTCAGCAAGAACCAATGAGGTTCATTCTCGTGTTACGCAGCACGTTTGAACTTCATTGAGAACCAATGAGGTTCATTCTCATGTTACACAGCACGTTTGAGCTTCTCAAGAACCAATGAGGTTCCTTCTCGTGTTACGCATCACGTTTGAGCTTCTCAAGAACCAATGAGGTTCATTCTCATGTTACGCAGCACGTTTGAGCTTCTCAAGAACCAATGAGGTTCATTCTCATGTTACGCAGCACGTTTGAGCTTCTCAAGAACCAATGAGGTTCATTCTCATGTTACGCAGCACGTTTGAGCTTCTCAAGAACCAATGAGGTTCATTCTCGTGTTACGTATCACGTTTGAGCTTCAGCAAGAACCAATGAGGTTCATTCTCATGTTACGTATCACGTTTGAGCTTCTCAAGAACCAATGAGGTTCATTCTCATGTTACGTATCACGTTTGAGCTTCTCAAGAACCAATGAGGTTCATTCTCGTGTTACGTATCACGTTTGAGCTTCTCAAGAACCAATGAGGTTCATTCTCGTGTTACGTATCACGTTTGAGCTTCTCAAGAACCAATGAGGTTCATTCTCATGTTACGAAGCACGTTTGAGCTTCTCAAGAACCAATGAGGTTCATTCTCGTGTTACGCATCACGTTTGAGCTTCTCAAGAACCAATGACGTTCATTCTCGTGTTACGCACCACGTTTGAGCTTCTCGAGAACCAATGAGGTTCATTCTCATGTTACGCAGCACGTTGAGCTTCAGCAAGAACCAATGAGGTTCATTCTCGTGTTACGCAGCACGTTTGAGCTTCAGCAAGAACCAATGAGGTTCATTCTCGTGTTACGCAGCACGTTTGAGCTTCTCAAGAACCAATGAGGTTCATTCTCATGTTACGCAGCACGTTTGAGCTTCTCAAGAACCAATGAGGTTCATTCTCATGTTACGCAGCACGTTTGAGCTTCTCAAGAACCAATGAAGTTCATTCTCATGTTACGCAGCACGTTTGAGCTTCTCAAGAACCAATGAGGTTCATTCTCGTGTTACGCATCACGTTTGAGCTTCAGCAAGAACCAATGAGGTTCATTCTCATTTTACGCATCACGTTTCAGCTTCTCAAGAACCAATGAGGTTCATTCTCGTGTTACGCATCACGTTTGAGCTTCTCAAGAACCAATGAGGTTAATTCTCGTGTTACGCATCACGTTTGAGCTTCTCAAGAACCAATGAGGTTAATTCTCGTGTTACGCAGCACGTTTGAGCTTCAGAAAGAACCAATGAGGTTTATTCTCATGTTACTCAGCACGTTTGAGCTTCAGCAAGAACCAATGAGGTTCATTCTCGTGTTACGTGGCACGTTTGAGCTTCTCAAGAACCAATGAGGTTAATTCTCGTGTTACGCATCACGTTTGAGCTCCTCAAGAACCAATGAGGTTCATTCTCGTGTTACTCAGCACGTTTGAGCTTCAGCAAGAACCAATGAGGTTCATTCTCGTGTTACGCAGCACGTTTGAGCTTCAGCAAGAACCAATGAGGTTCATTCTCGTGTTACTCAGCACGTTTGAACTTCATCGAGAACCAATGAGGTTCATTCTCGTGTTACTCAGCACGTTTGAGCTTCAGCAAGAACCAATTAGGTTCATTCTCGTGTTACGCATCACGTTTGAGCTTCTCAAGAACCAATGAGGTTCATTCTCATGTTACGCATCACGTTTGAGCTTCAGCGAGAACCAATGAGGTTCATTCTTGTGTTACGCAGCACGTTTGAGCTTCAGCAAGAACCAATGAGGTTCATTCTCGTGTTACGCAACACGTTTGAGCTTCAGCGAGAACCAATGAGGTTCATTCTCGTATTACGCATCACATTTGAGCTTCAGCAAGAACCAATGAGGTTCATTCTTGTGTTACGCAGCACGTTTGAGCTTCAGCAAGAACCAATGAGGTTCTTTCTCGTGTTACGCATCAAGTTTGAGCTTCAGCGAGAACCAATGAGGTTCATTCTCATGTTTCTCAGCACGTTTAAGCTTCTCAAGAACCAATGAGGTTCATTCTCGTGTTACGTAGCACGTTTGAGCTTCTCAAGAACCAATAAGGTTAATTCTAGTGTTACGCAGCACGTTTGAGCTTCTCAAGAACCAATGAGGTTCAGTTACCCAGCACATTTGGGCTTCTCAAGAACCAATGAGGTTCATTCTAGTGTTACGCGGCATGTCCAAAAATGAACAAAAGTCTTACAGCTAAACTGACCCAGCTCTCCATGTCATCCTCAATCTGTCAGTGGATCTCCAGCTTCCTGACAGACCAACAGCAGCTCGTGAGACTGGGGAAACTCACATCCAGGACTCTCACTCCCAGCACTGGCGCCCCCCAGGGGTGTGTTCTCTCCCCACTGCTCTTCTCCCTGTACACCAATGACTGCACTTCTAAAGACCCCTCTGTGAAGCTCCTGAAATTTGCAGACGACACCACTGTCATCGGCCTCATCCAAAATGGTGATGAGTCTGCTTACAGACTGGAGGTTGAACAGCTGGCTGTCTGGTGCAGTTATAACAACCTTGAGCTCAACACGCTCTAAACGGTGGAGATGATAATGGACTTCAGGAAGAACAGCCCAGCTCTCCCCCACTCACCATCATGAACAGCACTGTTGAAGCAGTGGAGGCATTCAGGTTCCTGGGCACTACCATCTCTCAGGACCTGAAGTGGGACAATCACATTGACTCCACTGTGAAAAAGGCCCAGCAGAGACTGTACTTCCTTCGTCAGCTGAGGAAGTTCAACCTCCCACAGGAGCTTCAGTTCTACTCGGCTGTCATTGAGTCTGTTTTATGCACTTCCATCACTGTCTGGTTTGGTTCAGCTACCAAATCTGGCATCAGGAGACTACAATGCACAATCCGGACTGCAGAAAGGATTATTGGTGTCCCTCTGCCAACCCTCCAGGACCTGTACTCTTCCAAAGTGCAATACTCTGACTGTTTAGTGCAATCTTCTAAACTCAAGAGATTATTTATATTTATATATTCATACTACTCACATACTGTAAATATGTTCATAATCTGTAAATGTTTATTCTGACTAAACGTAACTGTGACCTTATATTTTTTATACTATTTTTCATATTTTTATTCTTAGAATTTGTATTACTATGTTCTTGTTGTGTTTGTATTGCATATGTGCACTGGAAGCTTCAGCACCAAGAAAAATTCCTTGTGTGTGCAAGCACACTTGGTAATAAAGCTCTTTCTGATTCTGATTCTGATTCTGACAGCTTTGGAACAACATGAGGGTGAGTAATTAATGACAGAATTAAAAGTTTGCGTGTACTAACTCTTCAACATACTGATTTATGGTTTTATTTATATTCATTTATTTGATAGGTATTTGGAAATCTAAGCAGCAACAATAATGTGTGATTTGATCTTAAGAGTGTGCACACGCTAAAATCCATGTTTTTGTGCATATGTTTGATTTCTCTAATTCACACGTACACACATTTGTGAAAATGATCTTAGATCAAATGTAGGACGGTTTCTATACAACATTTTATTCTTCTGTTCTTTTGTAAAGATTTTAAGTGACTATGAGCAATAGTGCATCCTAAACCACGCATTAATACAGATATTAATCCATGACGTACTATTGTAGACGTTCATGGAAAGTGTTGTGACGTGAATGAAAACCGTACTCAGAAAAAAAGTAGAGCAGTCAATGAGGAGTTTACACACTCCAGTTAACCAGATTACCGGCTTTGATGGGTCTAAGCTAAGATCTCTGACCTTTTGCAGCGCTGCTGTTTGATCTGAGTTTACTGTACTAACACAGATCTCATTACCCACAATCCTCAGCTGAAATGAAGCAGGAGGGACGTGAGGCCATCGCTGAACAATTCTAAAGTTCATTCAACCCTCACGTGTCAATATATTATGTTCTGTTATGTACTTTGAAGAATCAAGTTTATACTTAAGGAAATTTCCTTATTTCATGAGAACTGATTAACACAACTTCAACTTGATAACACTAAAGAAAAAAAGGATAATATTAAATCAACAACGATGATAACATTTAGCAGAACAGTGAATAATAAACAGAATAATAACAGATTGTCTTACGTCGTTTATGTCAAAGGTCTTGAACATGGTCTCGACGTACTCGTTGGATGACTCTGACAGATTCTTCAGCCCGAAGAACTTCTTGAACTCGTAGAACGTGAGCTGACCGGACGGACACTCGGTCATGAACTTCCTGTACCACTTATGAGAGTGGCACGCGGTCAGCTCCTCCACAGACATGCTGGGCGAGTTCCCCATGATGCTGCTGTAGTACCGGAGCTTCAGGAGAGATCGCTCATCGGTTCCCTGGTCAAACACACACTGAGACACGAGCTCAGCGTGCGGGACAGGGCGAGAGTGTCCCAACCAATTACCACTGACGTCACTCCCTGGGCTGTTCTTTTCCGCTCTGGAAATTACCGTGAATTAATACCTGCTTACAGGGAATCCAAGCTGAGTGTGTCATCACGACCCACTGACCTGAGATCATGACCTCTACTTATCTGTCTGTATGTCTGACTGTCAAACAGGACATTATTTGGTTATTTTTTTGTGAACCAATTCCTAACATTCCAGGGAATAAAAAGGTTTGTTTGCAACCATAAACTAACATTCTCCAAACATTACAGGCTGGTGTTGGTGTAACAATCTAATAAGAACAGAACATAATCTAATGGTTATTTTTAAGTTTTATTGTTAGGTAGCAGCTAGTGAAAATAATATGATATTTACACTAAGTGAAAATAGTGATATATTTTATTTACACCATGCAAAAGTAGTTCTTTGCAATATGTGTAAATAGTAATTAGATGCTATTTATACTTTACTTTAACAGATACTATTTGCACCTCAGTATTGTTGTACATTAACAGGATGCAATAATAACAGATAATGATAATATTTATTAAAATTATTAAATGGATGCTGCCTTAATGGGATAATAAAAGCCCTCCCTACCCCTAAACCTGCCCAATAAATGCTTTTATTATTATTAAACATTTCGTTAGGCACTTTATTTCCATTTTAGAACATTTTCTTAATTTTTATTGAAAGTTAATGCCTTTCTGATGTGATATGTGATGAGAGAGAAGAGAGAGAAGAGCGAGCTCTGCAAAAGGCGGATTCGAACCCAAGTCGATCGCGTCAACCTTGATCTTTAAGCTTTACGCTTTACTGACTACACCACATTTTTAGGCAGAGCTAGTGCTGTCTGTCTGAATTTTAATTATGTCTTGCCTTGAAATCCCCTTTAGTGGACAGCATTATTACAGCCTTCAGAAAAGATATAGCAACGCAAGTCAGAAAAGGCTGAAGATGACTGGATTGGCGGTATGGTTCTGTTCTGGGCAAGAACTCCCCGCATGGATAAGAGCAGGGAGAGCAGCGATAACCATTTTCTTAATATCATTCATTTTCAGCAATTTCATTAATTTTCTTAATGACAATAATGAAATGTACAATATATGAGTCTGATTCAAGAGTAATATCAGAAAGCCCAGTCTTGACTGGATGACAGGAGGAGCTGGGGATGGAGGAGGGTAATTAGCTCCTGAGCAACACGATAAGCTGCTGATAATACTGAATGAACCATATCTATAGGAATGTGGTGATAGGTGTCATATTCCTATAGGTAGATGTGGATCAGCTGATGCGAGCCTGACTAACGTGATCTGCCAATAGTAACTCTACACTCTAAAAAATGCTGGTTTAAAAACAACCCAAGTTGTGTTCGTAAGAATGGATTTCTCCTACTGAACTCTGCAATAAAACAATAAACTTCACTCGTCTGAAGAGGGCATCTACGAGAAAACACAAGACCCCACCTGCCTAATCTCAAATGAACCAAAATATGTTGGGAATTAATGTTTATTAACATGTTTAATAAATTAATATTTATAGATATGTTTAATGAATAATAATTAAATAATAAACATTTATTAAATTGCTTATTAATAAATGTTCACCTTTTGATTATTATTGTTGCCTCTATTAATTATGTGTCTGATTTTTAATTTCCAACCTATTTTGGGTTCATTTTAAGCATACAGTAATTTTTAAACAATAGTTGAGATAAATAAAACTAACCAACACGTTGGGCAAACATTTAACCCTGCATTTTTTAGAGTGTATGCTTGATTTCTTTTAAGAAAACATTGTATGTGTGTGTGTACTTAGAGCAAGAAGTCAAACTCTGGGCAGCAGCAGCACAAACTATAATAAACACACCTGAACCTGTTAATCAATACTTGATAAAGGTACACTCTAAAAAATGCTGGGTTAAAAGTAACCCAAGTTGGGTTGAAAATGGACTAACCCAGCAATTGAGTTGTTTTAACCCAGCGGTTGGGTTGTTTTAAGCAAACATTTAACTCAACTGCTGGGTTAAAACAACCCAATTGCTGGGTTAGTCCATTTTCAACCCAACTTGGGTTATTTTTAACCCAGCATTTTTTAGAGTGCACATTTTAAAATAAACACTTTATGGCATACCATAATAATACACTTAAAAAAAATGGATAAACCCAGTGGTTGTTAAATGTTTTCCCAACCTGCTGGAAAGTTTTATTTAACTCAACTATTGTTTGAACCCAAAGTATGTTGGAAATGAACATTTATTAATATGTTTGATAAATTAACATTATTAATAAGTTTAATGAATAATAATTAGCAAAAAGCATTTATTCAATTGTTTATTGATAAATGTTCACCTTTTGATTATTATTGTTGCCTCTAGTAATTATGTGTCTTATCTTTAATTTCCAGCCAATTTTGGGTTAATTTTAAGCCGGCCATACAGTCATTTTGAACAATAGCCGAGTTAAATAAAACTACCCAGCACGTTGGGTAAACATCTAACCCAACTGCCGGGTTAAAACAACCCAACCGCTGTGTTTGTCCATTCTCAACCAAACTTGAGTTGTTTTAACCCAACATTTTTTACAGTGTAACCTAGTTCTTATTTCCAGTAGATTTCACAATGACGGATTTCTCAACGTTGTGTACAGTGACAGATGTTGGCATGTTAAAAACACAGCTGTTTGATTGGCATTATCTGATCCAGGAGATATTGTTTTGTCCTTAGGCCGATCACAGACACAAACTCATGGATAAGCGCCTAATAACAGCACACATTTATCTATGTTAACGTTTGAGCGAGCGGCCATGTAAAGTTGATGCTTACATGTTTCAAATGATTGAGGTCGATGGATGTTAGGTGATCATTTGGATTTCCTGACATAGGAGATAAATAAATGGGGCGGGGGCAACTTTCAGTTCAGCATTTCCTTTAAAAAACATTTTGGGCACTCGTGCGCAGTGATGGAGTAGACGTGTTTCTGAAGTGCTCCGTGACTTGCCCTTAATTTTGCTTTCATATCATTGCACTTTAACATTATTTTACACTGGTATTCCCTTAAAACTGTGCTGTAGCCTGTAGGAAGTGTGTTCATGTCAACATGCCTAAGAAAGACGATAGTCAGAAGGATACATCCAAGGCGAGTTCGTCGGCCGCTAGCAACGAGGCCATTTTAGCTGGTATTGCTAACCACGGAGCCGAGCTTGCAAAAATCACCTCTCTTGTAGATGGCCTAAAGAAATCTTTGGAGGGCCACCTCGACGCAATCGAAGTAACGTTATAATCGCTTCAGAAAAAAAAAACATGAAACCAAGCGCCGCTCCGATGATTTTGATGAAGCCCTGACAGCTAACGACAGACGTATAACAGCGCTGGAAACTACGTGCAACGAGCTACCACTGCATGAAAAAAGGTGTATCCGGACCAGGATACTCCTGTATACACTGCTGAAATTCGGAAGAATCCAGGAGTATACTGGCCGGATAGGTCAAATTCCATGGATCCGTATATGTCCGTATACATCCGAAATGGTACCAAATCGGATGTATGTTGTGCCCGTATACTCCCATGCTACAGCCATTTGTTGCCATGGCAAATAATCCCATCAAGTTTTTCCCAGGAGACATTTTCACACCTCTAAACAGCTTTGCCTTCCACCCCCTATTGGTCCTTCATCTCAAACTGGATTGGTTGTTTTTTTTAAACCACTCCCAAAACCCAGACTGCTATTGGAGGACAGGACGCATTGAAAACCCAGTCAAGTGACTTTATTGGTTACTTCTAAGGCTAAGGGTGGGCTAGGTTTTGTCGCATAGGGACTTGATTGGTTATAGGCCAGCTATGCAGATTTTGCTCATTAATATATAAAAAATAATCCCCTCTCCCTCCCAAAAGAAAAATACACACAAAACAATTTGAGAAAGTCTGAAATATTTATTAAAAAGGTATAATAAAAAAAAAACATTCTTAACAGCATTATAAACGAACATTAAAACAATGGTGAAACAAAAACAAGTGAACTAAATGTATTTAAAAGGGATGAAAATGTAAAGGAACAAAAGTAAAAATATAAACAGTCCAAAGAACATAAATATACATTAAAATGAATTGGTAAAGAAACAAAAAGGGAAAAAAATTAACAAAATGCATTTAAAAGACAGATGTAAAGGAATAAAATACACAGTGAACATAAAAAGGAAAAGAATAAATATACAAATTAAACAATATAAAATGAGAATAAATTTATAAGACAAAAAAAGTGTATATAAAATACACATAAATATTCCAAGTAAACAATATAACCAAATAAAAAGAACAAAGAGCATTATAAACATACATTAAAATGAATGGGGGAAAAGATAAGTGAACAAAATGTTTCTAAAGGAAGGCGACGTAAAAGGAACAATACAAAACGTGGAGATCAAAAGCAACATGGACATCTAAAAAGTTACAAACATACAAAGTATACAATATAAAACGAGACAAAGAAATCTATAAATTAAAAAGTGTATATAAAATATATGTAAATGTTCTATATATGGGAACCAATAAAAGTATAAGTATATAAACATAGGAATAAAGACAATATAAAATGGAACAATTGAATATTAAAATTATAATTATAAAAGAATTGTGACCAACTCTAACACAATGTTGTTTGAGTTTTGAACATTTTTTCAAACTGCCGTGATGGGCTGGTGATGCGATGTGTAGTGTGGGTCAGCCTAGTCTGGTTTGTAGTAGCTAGCCTAACCATCCACACTGGCCTTCCATCAACAACAGCATCATCATCATCTTCATCAGGTCTATAGTTGCGGTCTTCCACAGGTTCTGTGTTGGTTTGTGCAACCCTGGACCTGGTCTCCAGCAACTGCAAAACATGACAGTGAATTAACCACTAAAACTCAGAGAGTGGTATAGTAACATTCTGGAGGGAAAAAGCTTAACCGGTTTCTTAACTTACCCGTCTCTTTCTCTGACGGTTCTGTGTGATGTTCTTCATAGTGTTTCTTTTCTTGGCCTTTTCAGACTGAGCCAAAGAATACTTCCTCAGCAAAGTCTCACAAAATAAAATACATCTTGCGACCTGCCAAATAATACATTAATAATATATAGTTAATGCCAATAAAAGCAAGTAAAACAATTCAATTAAAATGTATTTCTATAGCGCTTTTCACAATACATATTCAGGGTTTTTCCTGGGTCAAAAATGGTCTTCGGTGGTGGCTGACAGACATGGTCATCCATACACACACACACACACACACACACGCGCACGGTAAAAAAAAATACCCTACCCACTTGATCTGCAAGCGCAATACTGACAATAAATTTGAAATAAATTCAAAGAAAGTTTGTAACTTTTGCTTATCTTATTTTGATACCTTGATGTTTGTTTTTGTTCCTCATTTTTACACTATTTACTGATAATTGTTTTGATAATCATATCAATATTAAAAAACAGTATTAAAAAAAATGAACAAATAGCCTAATTTTCTGCCATATACAATTTTCTGCCATATACAATCAGCTAGCTAACAACAAATTTGTTCTGGGTTCACCTCACTCCAGTCTAAACTAAATGATTTTAGGCTATTTATTTTACTACACATTGTCCACATAAATAAGCTGAAAGACTGTTGATAATTAAAAATAATTCTTACTATCCACTCTTGCTAAATTGGGTAAGCACACTTGTGTTCTCATTTCAGGTGTTGTTCTGAGTAAATGATTAAACTAATTTGTGAGTTCAGTGTTGGACAGATCAGTTCTAACCAGTCGTTAAAATGATTCGTTCGAAGGAGTCATTAGGTGGCGAATCGGACATTAGCAGACGCGTTGTGTGTGAATCCCGTCTTTAGAACATCGCGAAAGATTTGTCAACACACAGAAAACACTTCATAACCGGATAGGATTTGTTTCCTGTTTATTTAAAGTATGCTTTATGTCAGCTGATCAGAGAATCAGTCAATGTTTTTTGAGCGCATTTCACACCCAGCTGTAATTAAAGGAAGACATCGTCTGATAGCGCCACGTGCAACATGGATTCGGTCTTCCGACCTTTTGATTTTGATTAACGTAAAATGTGAAACATTAGAAAGCTAAGAACGCTTATTTTGAAGACAGAGAGAGTGCGAGCGGGGGAGGAGCTCTGATCGTTCTCTCTGTCACTCAGTTAACTCAAGTGCAGCAGTCATCTGTTCTACATCACTCATAAATCACAATAACTGATCAAATAAGGCTTTGGCGGGACAAAAATTTGTTTTGGCGGCCGGCAAAAAATTTTCAATGTAGGAAAAACCCTGATATTGTTTCAAAACAACTTCACAGAAAATGCATGCGTCTACATTACAGAAAAAAACAGAGAACATTAAAATAATGACAACATTTTTAAGATTACCTTTTACACATTCAGGGTCAACATCTGTAAAAGTTCTTCAGGATCATGGATCCAAAACTTCTGGATAATGAGGGGGGAAGAAACATGCACACACACAAATGAATATTAATTTGTTTGATAAAACATTAATATTAATTATCAACTTACGGACATGGACTTGCAAAACATACTCACCAGGCCCATACAAAAACTTCACAGTAGATCCAAAATCCTGGTTTGCCTATAATTCTTCAGAGTCCAAGGATGGTGGTTTCCTGTCCTCTCCGCTGAACAAGTGTACATGATCTCAGATTACTCATTCCAAAACTCCTTTACATTTTATGACAAGCTTAATCTTAAAACTAGCTGACAGTAGGGATGGGCATTATGACCATATAATTATACATACATGAGAAATTTTATTTTACAATAACGATATCACAATATATTTATTTTGATGGATATTTTATTAAAATGCTACAGAATAATACTGCTTTAAAAGTCTTCACTGTATGATATTCAATTAATTAATATCACTTGATTCTTAAAGAAGCGGAAGGTCTTCTCTATTCTTTTGTTTTATTAAAATGATGACAAAGCTGCAGCCCCTTTAAGAACGGATGCACAGAATGACACGCATCTGGGTTTCCCCACGTTAATTTTAACTGTTTGACTTTACTTTAGACATAACTGACTGTTTAAATCAAGTGAATACCTCACATGACAAGGTTTCTGAGATAATTGTGTGCATTTTACAGAAAGATAATTGATTTCGGGATCGCATGCTGTCTGAGAGAGGCTTATTTTAACACATGCATGTCCCGTTCATTATTCTACATTCAAGCATGTTTCCTTGTCAAAATGTCAAAAAGTTTTAGTACAGTCAGTGCTGCGTTATATACGCTATATTCCCATTCCGCAATATAAAAAGGTAATGTTAACGTTTACAGCAAAATCGCTAACAATAGTCAGTATCATCAGATCGCCATAACACCCAGCCCTATCTTAACAATATTACAACAAAACACAGAAACAGAATATGTAAGTTAATCACGATTAGCATATGACTTTAATGCACTAACGTTATATTTTGATGAGCAGTAGAAACAATATAAAGGGATTTACGTTACCTTCTGCCGTCTGCTGTCCGCCATTGGAAACTTAGTCTGTTCGTATTCATGTTTTTTCGTTCTCAGTCGACATCCCACAATCAAAATTCGTCCAAGATAAGATTTTAACAGGTTTAAATGGTCCATGCAATGCCATTAATAGACCGACGTGAAGATTAGAAGCCGCGATCGCGTCGCGTCCCCGCGAGCCACGAGCAACGAGCAACTCCAACGGCAACGGGTGTATAATTCAAACTGAAGGCGCGCACTGTCATTGGCCAGATTTCTGGATGACGTTCAGATTGACCAATCACGCTCAAAAGAACACGGAAAGACAGCAAATAGCCTTGCAAATATAGAAAAAAACTTGTTTTAAACAACAGTTAGAAAATGTGTATATTTATTTTTATTTGCTGTTATATTTAATTAATTGGTCAAATGGGGTTTTGTGGTGTGGGCAGAGGCCTGGAAGTTTCAACCTGGAGAGCAGTGCAGATTTGTACTCTTTAAAAACAATTATTGTTTGATATTTAGTTTGCTATATATTTTGTTATATTTGTATCCAGAATTGAATGTAAAACCAGTTTGAATGTAAAAATACACCTTCACTGTAAAACAGAAAATTAAAGTAAAATATCTTAATTTAAATAAGGAAAAATCTGTAAACTAATAGTGTTTTCTCTAAAACGTTTAATGTAAATTTCTGTGAAGTTTTTTAACTTTATTTGACTTAAGATATTTGACTTTAATTTTACGGTTTTTGTTTTGCAGCTGTAGCTGCTGTTTTTTTAGGTTTTTATTTTTACAGTGTAAATATAAAACTAATAAGATTTACTTTAAAATGACAAAGAATAATGTTAAATTGTTAGTATGGACATAAACATAAACCTTTAATATAATGAGCTAAATATTGTATTACAGTTGTTAATTTACAGATATTGTTTGTAATTTTGCATGAATTTGTTATTTATGAAAACAGAAAAATACAGTGATGTTCCTGTATAAAAAAATGAGAATTACTGTAGTTTGTCATTAATGATATAATCCTTAAAATAACAGTCAAGTTATTTATTTAGATATTGTTTGTAATTTTACATCGTTTTAAACATAATTCAAAATTACAAGAAAATACTGTAAAAAAACTGAAGTTTTTTTCTGTAAAATTAGGATTATTTTTATTGGTTGCCTTATTTTTATTGGTAACCTTATTGGTTGCACCTACATCTATTGTGAGTGGTGGATTTCAAACCTCAAAACGCCCCTCTTTTGCAGTATGTTAAAGTTAAGAATCTTGGAGTGACACTTTTTGTGAACAGTTGCAGAGCTGAAAGATCTGCTTGTGTTTCTGTGTTTCTTGAGCAAGTGAATCCCTGCTCTTTTTTATTCCATATTTTTATTTTGAGCATATCAGTTTTTGGTGTTTTTAAAACAAACTTTTTCATTTTCCACATTTCATCTCCTTTTTATTTAATTCTATTATTGCCTACAATTTGTAAAACTTTGCAAAAATTGTTTGGGGATAGTTTAAAATGTTTGGTTAATTATCCTTTGTTAATTCCATTACATTTCTTTGTTTATTTCATTACATATTAAGATTTTTTTGTGAACGTATATGTTCAGACAGGGTTTTTATTTTGTACTGTTTTTATAAAAAATATTTGATTAAGAGACTCTTTTCATGCAGTGGTTTTAAGGCCCTGACACACCATTCTGATGGTTTGGCCCAGACCCAGGCAACGTGAACCAACCCCACAGTCGGCTTTAGTCATTGCTAGTTCAGTTTAGTGTTTCAGGGCCTTAAGAATTCTTTTTTCTGTGCAAAAAGCTTGTTTGCTGTAGCCTACAGTAGACCAGAGATAATTCTCAATCCTCAAGTCCTCCCCTGCCCCCCCTCCTTCTGAGAACAGCCAGCACAAGTGTCAGTCATTAACATATGAAAGGTCTTCTTCACACCTAACAGTCCTCAGTCCTAGGACACCCAGCAGTGTTTCAGCTGTATATGTCCGTGAAATTTCACGGATTCCTGTATACGTCCGCATACGTGAGGTTTCCGGGTTTTTCTGGAAATATACTGTTCCGTGTTACTCTGATCCGCTTTTTCCCACATACATCCGGTAAACATGAAATTACACAGGAGTATACCATGCCCGGATAGTGCCGGATTTCAGTGTTTTCATGCAGTGTACAGGCGGCTAACGTTCTCCTCAAGGCTAAAGTCAACGACTTGGAGAGCCGATCCCGCAGACTCAATGTCAGGATCGTGGGCATTAAAGAAGGGGAAGAGAAAGGCAGTCCCACTGACTTTGTTTCTAAGCTGATCCCAGAGCTGCTCGGCCAAGACAACTTTAGCAGACCCATAAAAATAGACCGAGCCCATCGTAGCCTGAGACCGAAGCCTCAGCCTAATGAGCGGCCACGGATCATCATTGCCAAGGTCCACAACGATCGGGATGTGATCGACATATTGCGACTCAGCCGTCAACAAGCACCCCTGCACTATCACGGTGAGAGAGTCTCCATTTTCCCCGACTACACGGCGGAGGTCCTGGCACAGCAGCAAGCCTATAAAAGTGTGAGGAAGCGGCGAAGCTGGTGCTAAATGTTCCTTGCGTTTCCCAGCCAAGCTCCTCGTCGACTACAACAACACATCGAAGATGTTTGTGTCACCAGCTGATGCGGAACGGTTTGCCAACTCTTTAGCCCCAGCGAATGTCTCTTAAATCCTATACAGTATTCATATTACTATCATAGTGTATATATATACATATATATTTTCGGACTGGTTATTTTCATATCCAGTGATTTGATAATGGTTCAGATCTAATTTTTGTTTTCAGCTGATCATTGATACAGCATAAGGCAATGTTATGTGTTTAAATAACGCTACACACTGTGTGCCTTCTCGGGTACACAAAACTAACATTGGAACAATATAACTGTTTACCTTCGGTCCATCAATATTGATTGATACTCCCGGTTAGGTGTGTTAATTTATGCGTTCACCTTTTTATTTATGTGTTACGATCCAAGCTCTACTATTAACACTATTATAATCTTTATTATTATTAATAGTCTTATTATGAGTATTTTGCTTGGGGTCTGTTGTGTCATTTTTGGTATTGATTTTGGTTTCTTCCGAGGGTAAGCTCCGCCCCTGAACACCTGCTGCCGATTTGGTAATGACACTGAGAATTGAATATAGGACGGAGGGAGAGTAACCGTGTGGCTGGCTGATGGTGCTACTTCCATCTTATTCCAGTCGCCCGACCATTTTAGTCAATGAGTTTGTTGAAGTGCTGAGCACCCTTGAGAAGTTATCTGATGTTTACCTAGCTCCATGCTGATGACGAGCTGCAACTGGAAGAGCTTGATGTGCGAACGTCTGGCTGATAGCTGAAGCTGTGTTTGAGTGGTGTTTGCGTATCTTTCTTCTGTGTTTCTTTTAGTGTTGTTCGTTTTGTGTGTTTGTTAATTAGTTTGTTTATTTTGTTGGGGCTGGAATTGATGTGAGATGGTGGTCCAGTGGGTTAAACCATGGAACTGATACACAGAAGGTTGCTGGTTTGATCCCAGCGGTCACCACCAGTGTGTCCTTGAGCAAGGTACTTTACTCCATGTTGCTCCAGGGGGATTGTCCCTGAAATAAGGGTCGCTTTGTAAGAAATAAGTAAGTCGCTTTGGATAAAAGCATCTGCCAAATGCATAAATATAAATATAAATAAATTGTCCTCCCAGTTGCCTGATGCGACACGTGAGATTTAATCAATTATAAAAATGCTTTCTTTGGTCTCGCGTGTCCTTTTATGTTGCGTTCACCTTTTCTAACGAGCACATTTAATGCAGGGTTCGTAACAATATGTTCACTCCTTTATGGGATGTTTCCCTTATTTTCTTAAATTTGATGTTTTATATGTTGCACTGATTATACCCTCCCACCTGTTATCTATATCTCACCAGCATATGTTCTGAATATCGCTTACTCTGGGTACTTCTTGTGGGTGCAACACAAACATTTGTTAATGTTATGGAGATGTGCACGGGCCTCGTGGTACTTGGGCTTTCCTGTGTGCAGTTTGGCTGGCTCTGTTACCCGGCAGCCTCCTTGTTAACTAGTGGGATGTACCGCTTAGTTCTTTTAGTGGGTTTGGGATTTTGTTGTTTTCTTTCTTTCTTTTCTTCATGTGTTCTTATTTGGTTTTCAAATGTTTTTTTGTTGTTGTTGTTGTTGTTGTTGTTTTTTGCAACTCGTTGCATTGTCAGCCCTCTGTATGCCGCATGTCAAACCCTACCTTATGTCCCCCCACATAGATATATGTAATTTACTCAATTAGTTCAGGGATGAGTCACATCACTTTCACTACTTGGAATTGTAGGGGTATGGGCAGTGCTCTTAAACGAGGTAAAGTTTTCTCACATTTGAAGTCCCTGTCGTCTGACATTGTATTTTTGCAGGAGACCCATATCCAACCCTCAGTGCAGAGGTGCTTAACCCTTAATCGTCCCTCAAGTAGGGTTTACGTTTGAGTCCCTTGGGGTCAGATAGACCCCAAACTTTTACAGAGCGATTGCATAAGGAAATATAATTTTTTTACATGGAAAACTATATATCATTTTTTTTATTTACTTCTCAACTATACATTTATGCTGTGTTTTTGTGGGTATTTGGTAGTTTTTTACCTATTTACTGCACAAATACTTAACTATGTCATAAATTGGCTCATTAAAAATCATTTTTTTATGAAAAAATCACTTGAATGATGATCTTAAATAAATATAAATAGTTTTTGGACATTGCTCTATGTGTTAGGGATAGAATACCGCCATCTGTAGGTTTGTGGAAAAACTTTAGGAATTATAGTTAAAGAGAAAGAGAGTGCAATGACCACATTATCCACTAGAGGTCCAGAGGGAAGTTATGCAGAAGTTAAGCTGCCTTTCATCTTTCTTTTATTTACCCTTTTCTCTCTCTTTCTCATGATTGTTCCATGTTGCATTTGTGCTCTAGTATTTGTCCTTCATTTATGTATGGAATTTTTTCAGATTTATGCCAGTTTTGTTGATTTTATTTGCCAGTTTCTATAAAAATGCTCTCTGTTGCAGTCACACACATGTGTGTGTGTGCGTGTGTGTGTGTGTGTGTGTGTGTGTGTGTGCGTGTGTGTATGAGACAGAAAGTTTGTTCCACTTTATGTTTATGCTCTAGGACCAAATCTTGATATAAATGTAGACATTATCAGATTTATACTGGATTTAGTTGATTTTTTTTTTTACAAACAAAGTGAAAAAAAGCATTTTTTACATTTTCCCATTCATTGCCAAAATCCAAAAAAATGCTCCAGACACCTGTGTTTGTGTTTGTGTGTGTGTGTGTGTGTGTGAGAGGGAACATGCTTGTTCCATATTGCATTTGTGCTCTAGTATTAGTACTTCATTTATGTATGAAAATCTTTCAGATTTATGCCAGTTTTGTTAATAATGGATTTAGTTAATTTTTTTTGACAAAAAAAGTTTTTTTTTTTTTTTTTTTTACACTTTCCCATTCATTTTCAAAGTGGGGTCAATCTGACCCCGAGGGACTTAAACGGTAATTTTTTTTTACACACCTTTAGAACAACCAAATCAAGCCCAGATTTTTTGTGCATGTTTAGATAGATTATTTAGGAAAAGTCACAGAGTCTCATGGCCCTGAGATGAAGGGAACACTTTTTAAAAATGGAGGAAAAGTCCAGTGGGGTCAGCTGGACCCCAAGGGACGATTAAGGGTTAAGTTCCCTTTCGTTCAGTCACTACGACATAACGTTAGTGACTAACGATTGGGGGTTTCGCTTAGAAGCCTATCATCTTCGAGCACTTAGAAAACGTCCAATGGCGTGCCAATGCCATGGGGCATGCGGAATTTGCATACGTAACTCCGCCTCACTGCGTGAGTATAAAAGGAAGTACGTGGCAATATTGCATTATGTTTCTGCTTTCGGAGCCAAGAGTACCTACCTCTTCACTCCTACAGCCTTCTGAGACTCTGTCAGCTTCTTCGAGATGAGCAGCTTTCCAGTCGGTGTTGGTGTTACGGCGCATTCCAGTGATCGCATACTTCCTGCCTGCTGATCTGCGCAGTGGTCTGCTAGACCGCTGGTGTGTGTTTCCCTGGGCGCTTCGGCATCGACTGCGAGGCTTCCTCTCACAAAAGAGCTTTACTTCTTCAGCCTTCCGACGGGCACGAGCGCTGTCTGGTGTGTTTGGGCTTTCAGCACGCTCAAGCGGCGCTCGTGGATGACTCATGTTCCCACTGCAGGAACATGGCCATCTCTGTGTTACGGCCGAGACTCCGTGAACTCTGTACGGTCCCCTCTGCCACACCCCAATCTGCGGTCTCCACTGGAGGCTGCACTTTGGCTGGTGGCCAGGGTGACCTGAGGGTGACGGTGTTGAATAAAGCTCCGACGCTCATGCCTCGGCCCACACCCCCCTCTCTTGCACCTGACCCGGTCCGTGTCCAGGCGTCTACACCGGGACCGGCTCCTGCTGTCCCGACTGTGGCGTTCGGTGCGGCGGAGGATGAAGAAATGTCTATCGCCGTGTGACAAGGTGGGCTGGAGTCATCTGAGGATGATGATTCGTCTGTGCTGCCGCCTCCAGGTGCGCCAGCATTGCCCGAGTCGGACCCAGAATTGACAGCCATGCTCTCTCGGGCCGCCGAAGCGCTTGGGTTGGAGTGGAACCCTCTGCCCCGACCTGAGCGTTCGCGGTTGGATGATTGGTTTTTGGGGCCCTCCAATACCTTTCTTCCCCGAGGTGCATGAAGAGATCGCGCGGTCCTGAAAGAACCCGTTCGGCGAGCTTTTCTGCCTTCTCCGCCCTCGATGGAGCCGCGGCTCGCGGGTACACTGGGGTCCCCCCAGTCGAATGCTCTGTTGCGATGCAACTGTGTCCGCAGAGTGCTTTGACCTGGCTTGGCGACCCTAAGCACCCCTCCAAGGCCTGTAGGTTTTCGTCATCTCTGGTGGCGAAGACCTATAGAGCTGCGGGGCAGGCCGCCGCTTTGTTGCATGCCATGGCAACCCTCCAGGCTTACCAGTTGCTGTGCGACATGCACGAGGGCTGAGCTGACCCAGGGCTCAGCAATGAGTTGTGTGCTGCCACCGATCTCGCTCTCCGGGCGACGAAGGTGACCGCACGCTCCCTGGGTCAGGTGATGTCCACTCATGTGGTCCAGGAGAGACACCTATGGTTCACCCTGGCCGATATGCGTGACGGCGAGCGAACCCGGTTCCTCGATGCTCCCATATCCCAGGATGGGCTATTCGGCAGGGCGGTCGAAAGCTTCGCCCAACAGTTCTCGGCCGCTCAGAAGCAGACTGAGGCCATCAAACACATACTGCCCCGACGGTCAGCTGCTGCCTCCACCCCACCGCCCGCGCAGTTGCCTCAGCCTGCTCGCCGCCGAGGGCGCCCTCCCGCAGCTCCCTCAACCTCTGCGCCACCCAAGCAGCAGCCTCCACCCGGGCCGCGCAGAGGTAGCCGCAGGAAGGCGTCCCAGTCCGCTCCAGCCCCGCAGCCCACGAAAAAATGCCAGGCCAAGCGGCGCTCCTGACACGGACAGCTCAGGGATGGGCAGTTCTTTCCTGGAGACGGCAGCAGGGCCGCTCCTTCCCCCGGTGGAGGGCCGGGGGAGAATCTTTTGTTCAGCTGCTGGCCCCCGGGTCAGCAGCACCCCATTGTGGTTAAAGAAAGAACTGACAATCCCATCCCTGATATGCCAGAGACCGGTGATGACGGTGTGCGCCACCCTCGGGTCCCGCCACTCGCATCCTTCTCTGTCGCCAGCCTCCTCTCAGAGCAGACCCCAATGGAACACGCGTCCTTCCCTGGTCTCCTCTGTCAGGACGCAGCCGTTAACCGTGCCCCCACACTGGGACGCCCAACAGCCTCCCATGTCCGGGCCGGTAACGCTGCCTCGCTGCCCCACCCTGGGTACGTCTGTGGTCCGTATGACCCCGCTGGTGCAGTTCCCGGGAGCCTGGCTTCAGCTTCCGGGGCTGTCCTGCTGGGTCGCGCGGACCATCAGGCTCGACTACGCGATTCAGTTCGTGCAGGCTCCTCCCCGCTACAGGGGAGTACTAGACCGAGATCGGGGCCAACGCCCCCCTCATGCGTGTGGAGGTTGCCACCCTGCTGGCGAAGGGTGCGATCGAGCCTGTCCCTCCGGCCGAAATGAAGTCGGGGTTCTACAGCCCCTACTTCATTGTACCCAAGAAAACCGGTGGGTTACGACCAATCCTGGACCTTCGCATCTTGAACCGATCCCTTCACCGGCTTCCGTTCAAGATGTTGACTGCGAAACGCCTTTTCGAATGCGTTCGTCCACACGATTGGTTTGCAGCGATCGACCTGAAGGACGCCTACTTCCATGTCTCCATCCTTCCTCGACACAGACCGTTCCTACGGCTTGCTTTAAGAGGACACAAATATGTGTCTCAGCCACTCCCGGGAGAATGGAGACTCCATTCCCAGACGGTCCAGCTGATTTGGGAACAGTTCGGGGACGCGCAGGTAGATCTGTTTGCCTCCCGGACCTGGTTCCCCGAACTCATACTCCTTGCGACAGCCCCTCCCTGGCCTATTCCTCTGAGACCGGACCTCCTCACTAAGAGACGGGGCACCCTATGGCACCCGCGTTCCGATCTGTGGAACCTCCACGTGTGGCTCCTGGATAGGACGCGGCAGGTTTGAGTGGCCTGCCACCTACGGTGGTCGCCACCATCACTTCCGCTAGGGCAGAGTCCACTCGGCATGCCTATGCGTTGAAGTGGAACCTCTTCGTCACCTGGTGCTCTTCTCGCCAAGAAGACCCCTGGAAATGCCCGATCGGGTCTGTGCTCTCGTTTCTCCAAGAGGGGTTGGAGCGAAGGCTGTCTCCCTCCACCCTCAAAGTTTATGTGGCCGCAATATCTGCCCACCTCGATCTTTTGGAGAACAAAAAGGTAAGTCAGCACGACCTGATCATCAGGTTCCTGAGGGGAGCGAGGAGACTAAATCCTCCTCGCTCTCCTCTCGTACCCTCTTGGGACCTCTCAGTAGTCTTAGATGCTCTGCAGAGGCCTCCCTTTGAGCCTTTGCAGTCAGTGGATCTTAAATATTTGTCTATGAAGATCCTGACTGCATTGGCCTCCATCAAGAGGGTCGGGGACCTGCAGGCATTTTTGGTTGAGGAAGCGTGCCTGGAATTTGGGCCGGCTAACTCTCACGTGATCCTGAGACCCCGGCCTGGATATGTGGCCAAGGTTCCCACCACTCCGTTCAAAGACCAGGTGGTGAACCTGCAAGCGCTGCCCGTGGAGGGGGCAGACCCAGCCTTGGCACTGCTCTGTCCAGTACACGCTCTCCGCACTTACGTAGACAGGATACAGTGTTTCAGGACCTCAGACCAGCTCTTTGTCTGTTATGGTGGAGAGCGGAAGGGAAGGGCTCTCTCAAAGCAAAGGCTGTCTCACTGGATAGTGGACATCGTTGTTTTGGCTTACCAGCAGCAAGGTCGACCATGTCCCCTTGGGGTTCGGGCTCACTCCACTCGGAGTGTCGCCTCCTCTTGGGCTTTAGCGCATGGCGCATCGCTAACAGACATCTGCAGAGCTGCAGGCTGGGCGACACTGAACACATTCGCCAGATTCTACAATCTCCGAGTGGAGCCTGTGTCCAACTATGTACTCGCCCCGCCGAGGGGCCAGTAATGGACCAGGCTCAGGTGTCTTCGCTTGCTCGCCATTCCACTCCTCGGACTGGATACGTGCGATATTTTTCTCAGGTGAGCTCCCCGAGAGCCCTGAGTCCCACCTGCACCGTTTACGGCCAATACCTGTGTGTCTGCCCTCTAACGAGCCCAGACCCTTGTGTCCGGCCAGGTGCCCCGTGTGCATGGTTCCCTCCGGCGACCCCCACACGTGTATTTCCACCGTAAGCCTCCTCAGTGAGCAGGTGTCTTTCCCTTGGCAACCCCCTGAGGAGGGAACGGAGATGTAACGTCCCGTTGCCACATCAGCTGTGCTACCTGGAACGCAGGAGTTCAGTCTTGGCTCCTCAGCAGGTAACATAATGCGATATTGCCACGTACTTCCTTTTATACATTGGCACGCCATAGGGCGTTTTCTAAGTGCTCGAAGATGATAGGCTTCTAAGCGAAACCCCCATTCATTCGTTAGTCACTAACGTTACATCTCCGTTCCCTCCTCAGGGAACGAGGGTTACATCCGTAACCAAGACGATCTGCATGGGTGTCTCAGGTGTACCAGTCCACCTTTTCCTCCAAGGCGAGGGGGGTTGCCATTCTTGTTCACAGATCCATCCCATTTGTATTCAAATCGCAGATTACCGATCCAGGTGGGAGGTTCACTCTTGTCACGGGTACGGTCAACTCAGTCCCTTTAGCTCTTTTAAACATTTACGCCCCAAATTTCGATAACCCTGATTTTTTTCTGTCAAATTTTCAACTTTGTCACAGAATACAATGATTACAACATAATTATCGGTGGCGACTTTGTTATTTTGATCCGATACTGGATAGATCCTGCTCGTCTGTGGCCCCAGTATTAAAATCTGTCTCGGTTCTCAACAACCTTGCCAAATCTCTGGACCTGGTTGACATTTAGAGGCACCAGCACTTAGGACATTTTCTTTTTTCTCCCCCGTGCATGGCAGCTTCACAAGAATTGATTATATGCTGGTTGACTCTAGACTTGTGTCTAATGTAATAAGCTCAACCTATCATAGTATCTTAATTTCCGACCATCTCTTTGGTGATTGACTTCAAGCTTTATGCCCCTCAACATAGCTTGAAACTCAACCACTCTCTCTATATTTAGAAGTCACGTTTAGTGGCTATATATCGACCAAGATTGCAGATTTTCTGCTCATTAATGATAATGGGGCCGTCTCAGATTCTACTTTGTGGGAGGCGTTTAAAGCTGTGATAAGAGGGCACATTATCTCGTATCAGTCGTCTTGCAAAAGGGCCAGGCTCAGGCGTCGCATTGATATTGAGGCTGAACTAGCTGAACTGGAGGAGAACTATCGAAACACAGGTTCTGAAGATACACTTAGCTCTACTCTGAAAGTGAAATATGAATACAACCATATTCTAGGCGAGCAGGTTGGGGACTATATTCGTAAGCTAAAGCAGAAGTACTTTGAGCTGGGTGAGAAGGCCGATAAATTGCTCTCTAGGCAACTGAAGGGCGTCATATCTGATAGGGCAATACATAAAATGTCCTGCTCCTCCGGTCAGCTATTAACTGATCACAAGCAGATTAATGACAGATTCTTTAGTTTTTACAGCCAGCAATATATTTCCAAGTCTACTGCCACGGATGCAGACATTGCCAGTTTTCTCCATACTTTAGACATTCCAGTCCTTTCTGAGTCCGCAAGACTGGAATTGGACTCTGAATTTACACTGGAGGAGATCAGAAATACCATTCGTTCTTTTCCTAGTGGCAAAGCATGTGGCCCAGATGGATTTGGGATAGAGTTTTATAAGACACACATTGACATTATCGCCCCTTCCTGCTTCGGATGGTCAATTGTTCACTGAAAAAGGGTACTTTCCCTCACACTCTCTACGACGCCCATATTTGTGCCCTCTTAAGAAAGGACAGAGACGAAACAAACGTCTCTTCATACCGTCCCCTATCTCTGCTCAACTCAAAAATTATAGCAAAAGTTCTGACCATCCGATTAAACAAATATATTGGCACTGTAATTAATCCTGATCAATCAGGTTTCATCCCCAATAGATTTTCCTTCTCAAACACGAGGTGCTTGCTTAATTTAATGTACTCCACTAAATTGCCCCACTCTGCTGTAATCTCACTAGATGCCCAGCAGGCCTTTGATCAGGTGGAGTGGAGATACATGTTCGCTGCTCTTGATAAATTTGGTTTTGAGTCGAAATTTATGAATATATTAAAAATGCTGTATGATGCTCCCCAATCTTCTGTTCTAACTAATCATGAAAGATTCCCCCCGTTCCTATTGTACCGCGGCACCAGGCAGGGCTGCTGTCTCTCTCCAATGCTTTTTGCTTTAGATCTTGAGCCGCTGACCATTGCCATCAGAGCCAATCCCCAAATCTCCGGTATAATGATGATGTAATTCTGACCCTTTCTGATGTAAAAACATCCCTTTCACCCCTTCTTAACTTGATAGACGGCTTTGGGCGACTCTCTGGGTTCACTATAAATTGGGAGAAATCTGTTTTTATGCCTCTGTCGAACGGTCTTGACTCCAGTTTCCTTCTCAGTCTGCCCTTCAGAGTCTCCAATGATCACTTCTCCTATCTGGGGATCAACATCCCCAGAAATCCAAAACTTCTTTTTAAACTGAATTACATGGATCTGATTGGCAGGCTCAAGGGTATGATAGATAAATGCAAACTTCTGCCCCTCTCATTGATTGGCCGTGTCAATATTGTTAAAATGGTCGTGCTCCCTAAATTGACTTACTTATTTCAGAATGTGCCCATAGTCCTCACTTCTTCCTTTTTCAAGACGTTAGACTCTATTATCACGCCCTTCGTCTGGACCTCCAAGCCCCCTCGTATTTCAAAGGCCCACTTACAGAAGCCCACTGAGGAGGGTGGTTTAGGCCTGCCTGTCTTTCGGCACTACTACTGGGCCTGTAATGCCAGAGCCTGGGTTTTCTGGAAACAGTTCTCGGCTGTGTGTACGGAGATGGACGGACCCGGCCCTAGATGGCCTGAGATTGAGCTTAGTAATGCTGTATCACTTACTGGTGCCTCCTTGTCTGCCATCCTATTCTCAAAAAAATATTCTGACAGCCATGCTGAAATATTCCTATTCTGAAATTAAAATCAAATTGCTACGCAATAATTTCTTACTCTGCAACTCGATTAAAATTTTAAAGCAAATCAAGGTAATTTTGAACCTCCCAGAAAAGTCAATGCATGCCCCCATATGTCAGAACCCCTGTTTCAAGCCTGGTTTGATGGATGCTGCGTTTATGCAATGGTCAGATAAAGGTATATCTACTATCAGGGATCTCTACATTGACAATCATTTTGCATCTTTTTCCCAGCTCCAGGCTAAGTTCAAACTCCCTACAAATCAATTTTTTCGTTATCTACAAATTAGGAATTTTGTCAAGCATACTTCTTATCGCCTAGATGCGACCCCCATGCAACATGACTTTTTTGATATTATGACAAGCCCTCCCACCTCCAAACATTTGATCTCTCGGTTTGTTAATATTTTCGTTGTGGCAACCCCCTCTCTTCATATTAAATAGGTGGATCAAGGAAAGGGCGAAAGGGTTAAACAGGATAAAAGCATGCTCTATTAATGCTCGACTCCAGCTCATTCAGATGTGGCGGCGCTTTAAATAGCTGCGGCTCGGAGGTGCTCCAAACTCATTTCGTTGCATTGTACTTGTGTAATGACAATAAATTTGAAGTAGTTCATAGGTTGCACTATTCCAAGACTAGGTTGAACAATTTTTTTCCTGCCGTCTCCCCCATTTGTGATAAATGTAAATCAGCTAATGGAACTCTTGGGCATCTTTTTTGGTCCTGCTCTAAGCTCACAAGATTTTGGGTTGACATTTTCAGTTTGTATAGCAACTGGTCCCGGACTGTCTCTTAGCGATACTGGGCTGCTCCAACGGTTCGTTGGCCCTTCCATCCGCATTACAACAAGCTCTCATGTTTGGCATGACCATTGCAAAACGGGTTATCCTTAAGGAGTGGAAGTCAGCTTCCCCTCCTTGCTTCAAGAGCTGGCTTATTGATATGGTTTCCTGTTTACACCTTGAAGAAATTCGGTTTTCTATGTCTAACTCTCTGGACAAGAGGATCTGGGGCCCTTTTTATTTTGGAGGGAAAAAAAACCCCATTGATTATTATTGTTTTAAATCATTAATTTTTGCAATACACTCTAAAAAAAATGCTAGGTTATTTTAAACCAAATTTGGGTCAAATACGGACAAACCCAACTGTTGTGTTAAAAATGTTGTTGAAAAATCCATCATTTTTTAGAGTGTATGATGTTTTGTACTCCGCAAACTCAAAATACAGAATTTTAGAGCTACGCAATGACAGCATTTTCATTTTAAGTGAACTAATGCTTTTATAAAATATTTTTCACTGACTTTTTATAAAATATAAGAGATTCGCGAGTTCAATACAGGATATGCACAACGGCTTGTCCTGAAAGCTGGATTTACAAACAGAAGCTGTTTACGGGCCACAACCTGTAAGTCTGATTTATATTTCATCGATGTGTTTTCCTGTAATAGGTTGTAGCAAGGAAGTAAACAGATGACAGCGCTGTTCTGCAAACCAGTCTGTTAAATGCTCATTCATACTTAACGTTATCCGATGAACACCTAACATTACAAACACTAACGTTAAAATCTCAACAGCGAACCTGACATTAGTGTAAATGATTCTTTGATTAGAGCTTTTATGTGTTGTTTATCTACAGGCATGCTAAACATGGTTCTGTGTGTGATTTGGCTAACTTACTAGTTAAAGCCAGTGCTTAGTGTTCGTTTTGGGTTAGTTCTTGCGACAGATATTTGGCTATAATCGTTCTAAAAATACAAAAGTTAAAGTGCCATTCAGTAGCGATCACTATAGACCCGCAGTCTTTACTCTTGAGGACTGAACAGGTTCTGCTCGATCATCTTCACTCAAATGTGAATGGTTCAAATGTATGGTTTTATTGACGCCGACCACAGCCTCCGGTAAGGGGCGTGACGTTTCCGACAACCGTGCACTGCGGTTAGCGAATCAGAACACACTAGGTCAGCTAACCAATCAGAGCCCACTGCGTATTTTTGAGGGACTGGCTTCATACAACCCGGAAAGCTTCAGACCGTTTTACAAGGAGGGACAGAGCAGTGTAGAATAAAGGTCAAATATATGAAACATAAGGCAATTATTTTTAAAACGAAGCATGAACACATGTTACAGTGCACCCCACAAACACAGTCAAGCCTTCAAAAGAATGTGTTTTACCACCCCTTTAAAATAGACACAACCTCACATCCTTCTGACCCTTCAATTTTGTTCTTCCTGCTTAAATATATTGCCATTTTTGCTTCACCCAAAATGAAATTTAAAAGTTGACATTTTATTCTTTTTTTTGCTACATACCGGTAACCAAAAATAAAACTCTGAACAGTAAAACCTTCATTTAACTTATTAAACAACAATTCAAGAAAATCAAAAAAATAACCCAACCTTGAACACTCCATAAAACAATGAAAGATTGTCTCTCTTTCTTTACAAAAAGGACACCCACTAGACACGTTGGGATTAATAACACTTATAAAAGCATTGACAGCAACTGCCCCGTGTAAAATCCTCCATTGAAGATCCCCCACTCTTTTTCCCAAAGGAGGTTTATACAACACTCTCCACACCGGTTTTATACTCCGATCCAAGCCAAATTTGTCTCTCCAAACAGTATCTACTCTTCCATTTAAAACTTTCTTATTTAAAACTTTAACACAGTTTCGATACAATTTCTTACGGTCAGCCTCGTGAATACTTAAATCTTCCAAGTTCTCCAACATCCCCCCATTAGCTCCTTTAAGATCAGGAGTAAAGAAAACTTCAGGAAAAGGATCTTTATTGTTTGGGGAAACTTTCCCTTCCCCATAACTCACAAGTAGAAACTTTTCTTCCATCGTAAGTCTCTGTTTTAAAACCTCCAACAATTTTCTTGCCAATCTTTCCGACTTTAATTTTAGACCAGATGCTACCCCTTGCGAATTATTTAAATCAGTACCTCCCTCAGCTATCAGATCACAAAACTTTAACTTTTTTGAAATACACATTACATTTTCAAACCCACATGCAATTTCATTAGATACATCCAACCTGCCTCCAAACACAGTCGGTTCTTCTAATAACCAAAATAGAGAAGACTCAGAAACCCCTCTTCTCTTTTCAAAAAAACTCCACACTCTAAAAATCCCCTTATAAAAAGGTGTCAGTCCATTCAGTGGAATCCTGTTAGAATCCATTAAAAACAAAGTGAAATCCAAACCCAGACCTCCAGCTTGTCTTAAAATAGATCCAGCAACGTTTCTCCAAACCAGATCCTCTGGACCTGTTAAAAGTCTTTGAATGAACTGTAAGCGAAAGGTTGCTCCTCTGCTGACCAGGTGTATCAGTCCTTGTCCCCCTTCCTCTCTAGGAAGATAGAGAACACTCTGCGGTATCCAGTGAAGTTTAGTCCAGAAAAAGTCCACTATCACAGTCTGCAGTTTTGCAAGAAGTCCACTTGGCGGCTCAATACAAGCCAAACGATGCCAGAACGTCGAAGCCACCAGATTATTAATAATTGTCACACGTCCTCTAAAGGACATTTTTGGCCACAACCATCTCCATTTTTCCAGACGTCCTTTTGTTTTTTCCAAAACCCCTTCCCAGTTTTTTTTCAACATTGAATCATCTCCAAGATAAACACCCAAATATTTAAAACCATTTTTCTTCCACTCAAGTCCAGCTGGTAGTTTGGGAAGGCATCTACCTTCCCATCTTCCACCTACAATGGCTTCACTCTTACACCAGTTTACTTTAGCTGAAGACAATTGACCAAACTCATTTAAAATTACCTGTAAAGTGTTTACTTCTTCTTGATTTTTTATCATAACCACAATATCGTCAGCATAACCTGATAACTTAAATTTACACTCAGATTGCGGTATACTCCACCCATCAATGTTTGCCCTAATCCTTAACAACAGAGGTTCAATGGCTAAAGCATACAACATGCCAGAAAGTGCACACCCTTGTCTTATACCTCTTGTAATTTTAAAAGGAACACTCAACCCTCCATTAATTTTGAGTATACTCTCAATGTTTGCATACAACACCCCAATCATTTTAATAAAACCCGGGCTGAAACCAAACTCACTCATAGTCTTCCAGAGGTACTTATGCTCAACCCGGTCAAAGGCTTTTTCCTGGTCTAAGGAAATAAGGCCAAAATCTAAACCCAATGATCCAGAGACATCCAAAATATCTCGAATTAAATGAATGTTGTCAAAAATCGATCTATTGGGAACACAAAATGTCTGGTCTATATGTATGACCCCACCAATCACTTCTCTCAACCTAACTGCTAAGGCTTTAGATAAGATTTTTATATCAGAGCATAAGAGTGACACAGGTCGCCAGTTCTTTATGTTTCTGAGGTCTCCTTTTTTCGGTAACAGGGTGATCACTGCTCTCCGGCAGCTTGTCGGCAGCGACCCTCTGGTGAAGCTGTCATTAATGACCTCCAGAAGATCATCACCCAAAACTGCCCAGAGTGATTTATAAAACTCAACAGGAATTCCGTCGATCCCTGGAGCTTTCCCGCACTCCATACTCTTTAGGGCGTTATACAGCTCACCTTTCGTAAAAGGTTTTTCCAGCTCAGTGTTTGCTTCGTCCGAAACTTTAGGCAGACTCACATAAAACTTACTGGCTATATCCTTCACCTCCACGTGACCACTCTTATATAACTCGGAATAAAAACCTACCGCTCTTTTTCTTATTTCCTTAGCCTCTATAATTTCTGTACCTGATTCAGATAGCAAGGAATGCATGGTTCTATTTTGACCATTTTTCTTTTCAAGTCCAAAAAAGAAACTGGTTGGGCCATCCATCTGTGCTACACTCTGAAAACGTGAGCGTACCAGAGCACCCTGTGCTTTAACCCCCAACAAATCATCTAAAATTTTCTTTTTATCCTTTAAAATTTTGACACATTCTCTGTCTCTAACAGATTCCATTAAATTTTGCATTTCAATGATCTCTTTCTCTAGATCTTTCAGGGATCGGGAAATGTCTCTCGAAACATTGAGTGTATACATACGGCACAGTTGCTGTATCTCTATTTTTGCAAAGTCCCACCATTGTTGAAAAGAATCAAAGGATGACTTCTTGTTCTTAAACTGTTGCCAAAAATAGCCAAACACCTCACAAAAAAAATTATCTTGCAATAAAACCGTATTAAAATGCCAATAAGCACTTCTTGGCTTTACATTATTGACAAATACATTACAACTGACTAAACCATGATCTGAGAAACCCACAGGAGAAATTGCACATTGTTTAATTATATTAAAATGATGTTTGAAACAATACCACCTGTCTAGTCTAGCCATTGTCACATAATTGTCCCTCACTTGTGTCCATGTGTACTGCCTCTGTGTTTTATTGAGAACCCTCCAAATGTCATACAATTCACATTCTTTCAGAATTTTTTTTAAAACACACTGCGAAGGCATATGCGGTTCTTTGTGATTTCTATCAATTGTATCATCTTCTGTACAATTAAAATCACCCCCTAGAAATAAAAACTCTTCAGATTTACAATTCTTCACAATGTCTCTAACTTTGTTTAAAACCACCACTCTTTCACTTCCCAGTACTGGGGCATACACATTTATAAATACAACAGAAAAATGTTCAAACTCAAGCCGTAATTTCAGCAACTGTCCCCCGACTACATGCTCTACTTCACATGAGACTGGATTTATATTTTTCCTTAATAAAATTGCTACACCTCCACTAGTGGTGGTTTTATGGCTCACTATCACCTCTCCTTCCCATTCCATCATCCATTCACTTTCATTTTTTATATCACTGTGTGTTTCTTGAAGAAACATAACATCAATCTTTTTTTGTCTTATCAACTCATAAAGCATTGCTCTTTTCCTAAAGTCCCTTGCACCATTCATGTTCAGGCTGCCCAGTCTTAAATTACTCATAAATAAATGAGAAAAAAAAGAAACTGTGCAAAACAAAAACAAGAAAATGACAAAGAAAAAAGAAAAATTAAAACACTTCCTTTTCATCATTTAATCTTTTGGATCTAACCTTTTGAACTAATTTCTTTAACCTGTATACTTCCTGTTCTGTGAGACCCCCTAAACCAATTTCTTTCATTGACATTCTTGCAGCCTCTATGAACATTTCAGTATCAGGAAAAAACTCTTGTACTTGAACTCCCTTCATGCCTTTTGTGTTCTGCAAAAAAGACTTAATTTTTTCAAGAGTGTAAGCACTCCTCCCAGATCTTCTTTGAGAGACTGAGTCAACTGAACTTACAGATTCACACTCACTTCCTGTCACAGAATCATCAGAGTTATTGTGTTCAAAGTCAGACATGGTTTCTTCAACCATCTTTTCTTTTGTCTGATCTTCTTGAACCTGCTCTTTCCTAGCTTTTTTCCTCTACTTTTTCCACTTGTTTTTCTCTTTAAAGTCGGTGTTTTAAACAGATTGTCATCCTCCACCATATCGATGTCTCCTGAGACTTCTACATTCACATAAGGGCCAGCAGCATCATTTGCTTTTTCAATTTCCCCTTCTCCTACCTCTTCATCATCAGTCCCATTCACAGTTTCTCTTTGATTAGTTTGTTCACCACTCTCAAGCACTTCCCCTCCTTTTTCCTGATTTCCATTCTCCACATTATCTTGCTGTCCCTCACCTTCAGTATCATTCCGTAGGCCTACTGCATCGTGTTCCACATTCCCAGGACACTCACGAGCAAGATGTCCTCCTTGTCCACATTTAAAACGTCCGGTTACGTATGTAACCCTCGTTCCCTGAGGAGGGAACGGAGACGTACGTTAGTGACTAACGAATGGGGGTTTCGCTTAGAAGCCAATCATCTTCATTGTATTCAACAGCGCCCAATGGCAGTGCCAATGCCATGGGCATGCGGAATTTGCATGCGTAACTCCGCCCCACCTCGTGGGTATATAAGGAAGTACGCTGG